>JAGXJF010003674.1:0-13399 GCA_019208055.1 Stipa capillata | reverse complement strand
TACATCGCCGCCGCCTGCTTCTTCGCCTGCCCATTCTTCGCCCAAAAAACTCAAGAAGATCAGGAAGCCTAGAACCATTTCGTAAAGACCCACGCGACGCATGGTAATCACTGAAATATCAACGCGATCTGGGCCCCCGAAGAAGCCGGACAAAATGGCTGCCAAATTCCGATCATTTTGCGGGATTCTCGGGTGTGAGAAGGTGGACATCCGTATAGATAACTAGAAGCTAGTCACCGTTGAGATGCAAAATCAATTGATGGCGGAGATAAAGGAGTGGTTTCAGTTCCCTCCAGAATTTGAAAAAAGCATCGAACGAGCCGCGTTCACGACTAAATTCATAAGGAAGGGGCAGAGTCCGTTCAATCAATACGCTTCTTGGATCCAGAAGTGTATAGGAGATTTGTTGAGATGAGGTCCACTCTTGAGTTCAACTCAGTGCAAAGCAGAGGGAATTGTCGGCTAGAAATAAGCACCCGCATCACCTCAGCACAGGGGCATACGAATAGGCGGAGGAGAAATGGGCGCGTGAGGACCAACTAGCAAGGGCGAAGAATGTAACCCCTCCATTTGCAGGCCTGCAAGGGCGGGCCCATTCCTAGTTAAGAGCTCGTGCCAAGTCTGACCCTTCAAGCGGCACCACAAGATTTCCGAATCCCGCAGATGAGGAAGTCGCACAACGCATGGTATAAGTCACTCACTTTAGTCCTTACGAACGTAAAGAATAGAATTAGTACAACTCATAGTACTTGAGTCGGAATTTCTTCTTGTAGGTGCAAATGAGTTCTCAGCTCTCCCAAGGTGATGTGGTTATGTCATCACGGACACACGACATCCTCACCACTGCACTGGGAAACCCCGAGCACCCTGGTCGCACACGAGGCATAGGAATTGCTGTTCCATGGCGCCAGGGATTCCCCGAGACTGAGGAGGAATACGAGTGCAGGAGGAGGGCTAGGAGGAGCAAGATGCAGTCTCAAACAACACAGACAGACCACGCTGCCATGGAGGAACGTATAAGAGCGGAGGTATAGAGGCAGGTGGATCGTATCAAGGAAGAATTGAGGGCACAGTTCGGCCTTGCTGCTGCAGCTGCGGGCCCCGGCAACCGTCGAAGTAGCTGCGCATCCGGTGGTCTAGTTGGAGATGAAGGAAGCAGCCAAGGATTACCGGTTGATAGTATCACGGTAACAACAATAAACCTATTTGTTATCGCATGTTCAATTATACTATGAATATGTCTTACAAAATCTTCACGGTATTTTCTAGGAACCAACTTGATCCAAGCTCATGGCCAGAGTGATGGGTGACAATCTCCTTGATGCTGCTTTTGGGGTGGCACATCATTCGGAACCGGGGAGTATGGTGCATTGTGTGCCCCTTTCCCTAACTTCGTGAAGGTTATGATGGACTTTGTTGTTGATGGTTTCAAGCTCCTACACGGTGCCCGTGCTCGTACCTGACGAGATCACCATCCTGCAAGAGTCCGTCGGCACCTCAATCCAATGGCCGAATAAGGACGTCATCCTATTGGACCAGTCTTCATCGCAGTCGGCATCACAGGCGTGCGAGAAGAATCCAACCCCCATGAAGCTTGTAGCAGAGACGGTGCATGAGAACATCCCTGACGTCGTCGAGTCAGTTGTACCGCCGCCATAGGAGCATGGCATTGTGGCAACAACTCACCAAGAAATGGTAATTGCAAAGCCTTCCGAAGAAAAGGACGAAAAATGTTAGAAGAGAAGCAGGACCAGCAAGAGAACGAGCATCAAGAGCACGAAGAGTGCGAAGAGCATCATGAGTGTCAGTCCACCATCTCCTGAGAAGATGCAGTTGGCTCTCAAATTTGTTAACGGAGAGCTAATGGTGACGGAGCATGAGTTCAAATCCTTATCAATAGCATGTCAGAGATTGCACCAGTGGTACATGGAACAGAGCAACATTCTTCAAGGAGTCACTCAAAGCAAGCCACGAAGCTTCAAGGTCAAGTTTCGAGAGGAACATTTGTGGCACCAAGACCTCGATGGGGTGTTCTATGTATACTTCGAGGACTTGTTTGATCTGTTAAGACTCGACGCCCTCGATCAATCCCTCTTGAGATGCTGGACATTGTAAGTCTGCTCATTCGGATCATAATTGTAATATCTACATATGTATTCTAGTTATAATATCGTCCTACAATTTCTGTAGATACTTGTATAATGAGGCCAAGACGCTCAAGGAACCGGTTGGTTTTCTTGACCCATGCAAGATCACGGACCAAGCCATTAGGGACAATGAAGAATTCATGCTGCAGTATGTTACAAAGGCGTTGTTGGCTCAAAAGGATATGGAATACTTCATGTTTCCATACAAACCTGGGTATGTGTTCCGCTATTTGGTTATTTTCAAACCAGATCAACATTTTATAGTACCCATGATAACACATCTATATATGCAGCTTCCATTTGGTTTTAATAGTCCTCGTACCAAGAAGTAACAAGGTGATATACCTTGATTCTTCGATAAATCCTACTCGCGACTTGAAGCCCATTAGGCAAATACTTGACAAGGCATTCTTGGAATTCCATGCTCGGGGAGGGAAGGGCAAATGATCCAAGTTATCGCACAAATTTAACTTACGGGTAATATATATGTTATTATGTCACATCTCCACTAAGTACCATTTCAATGTATATAACAATACATTCATTTCTAATTGCAGTGCAGACAACAAGTTAAAGGAACTAACACTTGTGGATTCTACGTTTGCCTCCACATGGGGAAGGTGATGAGTTTCCTCACCAGAAAACAAGATATCAAGGTTCGTTATTTTTCAATATATATTCATATATGTATTTGCATGTCAGATAATTTCTCCTCTCCGTCATTTGCGAAAGATTTGGAAGGTAGAAGATGAGGGATGCCCACTTGATGAAGCCTTGCTAGCGCGGATTAGAGGGATTTTTGCGTTCTTCATCAACACACAGGTCCTAAACCCTCAAGGCGATTTCTATGGTGGAGATGTAGCGGAGTAGCTTTGTTTCAAAACTTGCGATTATTTCAGAACTTTGTAGTCATGTGATTATTGGTTGTGAATTGTAATGTGATTATTCATGCAGTTGCTTTATTGTGGTGTGATTATTGGCTGTCAGTTGCTCTACTCTATGAATCTGTCATTATATATGTGCATCTGTCATTTTTCAGAGGGCATGGCTAGCGAAACCTGAGGCTAGCCCAAAATGCAGGGAAATCATGCCCTCTGGATACAGACGTCAGATGCGGGTGGAAGACAGAAGCCGACTGTGATGCCCTTGAATGTACAGTCTAGGGTACAATATCACAGGTGGTTCGATCGAGGCGCCCGTCTGTGATGACAGAGTCATCACAGGCGGTTGGAACAAGTTGCCCGTGTGATGACTCCGTCATCACAGGCGGTTCGTATAAAGGCCCGACTATGATGACCCCTAAGTTCACAGTCGGTTGGTTTTAGCAACTGACTGAGATGACTCTTTTTATCACAGTCGGGTTTTTAGCAACCGACTGTAAACTTAGGGGTCATCAGAGACCATCTCGCACAGTCGGTTGGGTGAACCGCCTCCAATGATCATTTTCACCTGCCTCTAAAGGCATGTTTCGTAGTAGTGCACCCATCACATTCCGCCCCTTCCCTACGCATATGCTTCCTAGATTGTTTCGGGCCAATAGATTATTGTCATCAATTGGATGCAACAAAACTCCAACCTTCCCAACAAAAACCATCCATCAGATCGAAACCGAGAATTAGAACATAGAATGCTAGCATGGATCAAACAACTCGTGACAAAAAAAATTAGGAACCCAAGAGGTAAACCCTAGAATTTCTATATACCATAAAATGAAACCCATATAGAATCATCTGAAACAAAGGCAAGGAATGAGAGATCTTTTACATACCGCCATGGAAGCAGTGCTTGCTGGAGGAAGAAGACCAATGGTCGCTGTGGGGAGAGGAGAATATCATTGGCCCATTAGCTAGGTTGATTGCTTACGGGTACACCTAGCTAGGGTTCATCCCCTAGGTTGCGAGAGCAAGGAGGAGGCGACATTGGACAATGATGCATCTAGGGTTCACCCCCTAGTTACGAGAGCCAAGAGGAGGCTTTTGGTTGTTGGCAACGTCGGTTATGACACACCTAGAGTTCTCCATCTAGGTCACAAGAGCGAGGGGAAGAATTGTAGGGAGAATTAGTCGGATATATATATATATATATATACAAGAATATATTTGGCAAGAAGAAAGATGTGAAGAATATTCTGAACTGAATAGTTTTTGAATCACTCGTGAAGCATAGTGAATAAAGATTTGACAGAAAGCTGAAGCCAGACAATCACTCGTGAAGCATAGTGAATAAAGATTTGACAGAAAGCTAAAGCCAGACATGAAGCATCTGGGTACCAGTTGCTTCCGTGAAGAAGAAAAAGAATCCAGAAGGACAGCCACGCATGAAGTCTACGAAGGCCACTAAGCTTAGGCATCCAGGTGGACGGTCATGCATGAATCGTACAAAAGGCTACCAAGCCTCTAGTTAATAAATAATGGGGAGGAGCTCTTCGCGCACGGCTATAAAAGGAGGCTGCAGTCAGGCTCGAAGACATCAAGGAAAAATTCATCTGCGAAGCCAACCACAACTAGCTAGAGCAAGAGAGAGCACTCCGCCCCACTCCCGCTTTAGTTTTCCATTGTAGCCACTCTTCCACTGTAATATAATCGCCAAGAAGGTTTGTAATATTTTAGAAGGTAATTTCATTTTCTGTGTGTAAGCTGTTTGGGGGTTCCCGAAAGGGAAAAACCATATGTAAACTAGTTTATGGAAATGAAGTAGTTCTGCTTTGAAAATCCCTTGGTGTTTTTAGCTTCAGTTCTATGAGACGGGTTTTTTATACTAAGGATCCTATAGGAGAAACCTCTGCGGTAGTTCTCAGTTGAAGCCCTGCACATGGCATAGGGTATAGAGGACTCGGTTTCCGCTAAGAGAAGTGTTCCCTTCGGGTGGAACTGCCTGGGAAGACGATATAAAACCCATCCCATATGGTTGCAGCTAGAAGTATCTGGAGAAAGCTTAGCTACTTCTGAAGTAAATTAGTGATAAATATGGTGAGTACCGAGTAGGATTTTTACAACTGATAAGCACACACCCGGCTGTCTTGTTGGTCTCGCCAACCTGCAAGATCCTGCAAGAACGCTAGCGCTGAATATTAACCATAATCAGTAGTGAAGAAATTAAATAGTTTTGGATAGTATCGCAGCACCTGAATACTTTCGTGAATAGTGTTTCAAATAGTAAAAGAGAATAGTGAATAGTGTTTTGAATAGTGAATAGTGAATAGTAAAAGTGAATAGTGAATAGCAAATAGTAAAAGTGAATAGTGTTTTCGAATGCCGTCTGAATAAGTCTCATCGTGTCTCTAAGATTAGATCATTGTGACTGAATAAGCATATCTCGAAGACTGAATACTTAGATTTAGAGTTCAAAGCAATCTAAAATATATATATATATATATATATGAAGAAATATGTCAGACGGTTCATCACAAAACCGTCAGTGATACTTCACCAAGTGGCTCTTAGCTTACCCAGTAACATAGAAGGTCACGCTAGTAAAATTGTCCTTGATTATATTAAACACTAGTGATTTTAGAAAACAGTCTATAACGATCTGTTCAATATTATCCTTTTTTAGTAGTATCTCCAGCCAGTGTCATCTCCCATCGACCACCAGGAGGAGGGCTAAGTAATACTCCCTCCGTCCCAAAATATAAGGCATGCACGCATCCCAAGATTTACAATTAGGTCTATAATATGTTAGTTATATGATACAAAAATGATATCATTAGAAAGTGCTTTCAAAAACGAATCCAACCATATCACTTTTATATCACATAATCAAAATATTATAAGTCTAATAGTAAATCTTGAAATACGTGCGTACCTTATATTTTAAAACGGAGGGAGTACATATTTTTTATAATACTTAGTTAGTTAAAGAGAAAGATAAAGATATAGTACAATTACAGGTACGGAGTATATATAATCTACCACAAACTCCATATTTAAGCATCCATTTCATATAGCTACGTATTAATAAGCTTTTGTACCTTAAAACTCCATGTTTAAAGCCGAACCATTACATCCAACCATACTAATGAACTTGGCCCACCAATAAGTGTCTCCAACCCGTTAATGCCTTGCGACGTGGCCCTAACGCCAAGGCATAAGCTGGTGTGGAAGATGACCAATGTTAGTACCTCTCATGTCATTGGGAGAGCAACTCATTGAAACCTCCTTTACATGTGGGTGAAAGGGTTGGGCTCGTCACTATGGTTAGTTGTAACGGTCCAAACATAAATCAGTTTCTATTTTTTGCGATATACTCCCTCCGTCCATTAATGTAAGGCATGTACGGAATTTAGGTTCAACTTTGACTAACAATTAAGCCAATAATATTAAATTATATAATACAAAAGTGATACCATTTGAAAATACGTTTGAATATGAATCCAATGATAGCACTACTATGTCATATAATTCAATAGTATTTGTTTAATTGTTGGTCAAAATTAAACCTAAAATTCCGTGCATGTCTTATATTTGTGGACGGAGAGAGTAAGTGCTTCTAAATCTGTATCTATGTGAGCAGGTGCTTAACTCTAGAGTTTTGTGATAGCTTGTTCGTAATACGTGTAACTTTGCAGAATTTACACTAGCAATAAGTGCGACACCTCAATTGGAGCCGAATACCCTTGTGATATAAAGCTTACCTGAAAGCACGAGTAGCAAGTTGATCCAAAAAAAAACACAAATTTAGTACTTCTTTTAAAAGTTAAATTTAGCACTTATACATTGATGGATACAAAGATACAAAAAGCGCACTTTACACTTCATATGTTATTTCCTCTGCCCTAAAATGTAAGGTCTATTTTATTTGGTCAAAATAAGATTTTGACTAATAATTACTCCAATAATATATGGTTTATGTGATATAAAGTCATAATCATAAGTAAGTACTCCCTCTGTTTAAAAATGTAAGACATATTTTATTTAGTAAGACAAAGTTTTGATCAATAATTACTTTATTAATATATGGTTTATATGATACAAAGTCACGACATAAGTAAATAGAGTCTTGTTTTAACTAAATAAAATATATCTTATATTTTGAGACGGATCGAGGAGCATGATCTTGATACATATATGCGTATATTTGGAACCTTCTCAACACCACCTTTTTATTGCTTTTTTGCTTGATCTAATTACAGATTATTATTATTACTGGATCCCATACGGCACGTGTGCAGCATTTTCCTACTGTCCTCACGTTATTGCATGGAGAACAGGGACCAGGGTATACGGGCCGGGTCGAGTCCAAACCCAGCCTCGAGATCTAGACCTGGGCTTGGCCCGGCTCCGCTTCTATCGTTCCGATGCCGTGCACAGGTTCGAGCTTCTGGACAGTGATACCTAGGCTCGAGGCTGGGCAGAGCTGCGCATCAACAACAGGCCTAGCATGAAGCATCTCGGAGAAGAAATCCGTGAGAGCAGTCTCGTAGCCCGGCACCTTGGCGTACCCGGGAAAGTAGTTGATGTCGATGGGGAAGTATCGCTGTCGACCTCCATCGAGCTCCCTCGCCCGGATCATGTCGAAGTTGAACAGGTGCAGACCCAGCGCGCGCCGGAGCCCGCTACCTCGTCGACGAAGCTGGGTGGCGGCATCTCGGCATTGTCGCCGGCGGCGGCAGGGACCGGTAGGTTGGAGACGTTGGCGAAGGGGACCGAGGGGTCGTCGTCGAGGTCCAGGAGGCGCTCCCCGGGCACGTCCGGCAGGCTGCGCCGCCTCACGCAGGTGGCGCGGTCGCCCACCACGTAGACCTTGAAGAGCACGCCGCCGTGGTTGATGAACTCCTGGAGGAGGAGAGGGGGCCGAAGGCCGAGCAGGCCGTCGCGGCGGTAGACGAGGGACATGGCGTGGGAGCCGGCGCTGCCGTCGACAGCCAGCGGCTTGGCGATGAGCGGGAACCGGAGCGCGCCCAGCAGGCTGTTGTCCGTGTCGACGGCGAGAGCGGCGGCGTCGTGCACGGCGACCTGGCTGGGAACGCCGACGGAGCACTCCACGTCGGCGAAGCTGAAGCTGAGCTCGAAGATGACGTCGAGCATGGAGACGCGGTCAAGGAGGCGGTCGATAGTGGCGGGAGGGTCGACCACGGGGACGGAGGGGTGGAGTGCGGAGAAGGCCTCCAGCTGCGCGCACCACGGCCGGTCGTAGAGCTTGTGGATGAGGAGGTCGAAGGGCCCCTGGTCGGCGAGCGGGCGCGAGACGTCGACAGCGACAAGACGCATGCCGCGCTCCGCCGCCAGGGCGACGAGGGACGGCTGGATGACGCTGTCCACCTTGCTGGGCAGCAGCGCGTAGCCGATGGTGTAGGTGTGAGGCAGTGGAGACGACTGCTCCGTGGGCGCCATCAGCTAGCTCTAGCTTAGTTAACTGCGCATGTCGTAGACTCGTAGTTGTAGCGCCGTGTGCAGGATCAACCTTTTATACTCATGGCAGCACAAGTATATATTCTAAACAAACTAAATTTGTTCATGCTGGGAATCGTTGTCTTTTGGTTGGTCGATGGAGAAGGGAGAGTTGACGACTTCACCCCATCAATCCCCGGTTGGTCAGTTACGTGCTCGCTTTTACGCAGCGAAAGCGTGTGCTGCGTGCGCTTTGAGGATCGATGAGAATTGTGGGTTTATCCCCGTCGTCTGTAATCCCTGCGTAGTCTTTTCTTCATCCGTCACCTCCGCTCCCACAGCTGCCGCCCTCCTCCTCCCTGCCGTAATCCGCCTCCCAACTCTAACCTTATCGACAAGGTCTCCTGATACCCCCATTACTACAAATTGTATGTTTTTTTTGGTGCCGAGAGCACACGAAACCAACAAAATACACACGAAAGCATCTTTCCTGTGCCGTGGCACACGTGATTTTTCACATGGGAGCATTTAGTCAGGGTGCTTCGGTCTTTCCCGCGTGTTCGTGACACAACACAGAAAAATATGTTTTATTTCCTGTATGACCAAGGAACACATGGGAATGTTTGACACGGACATGAAGGTTTGGTTCCAACCGTGCCATTAAGCGGTAAGAGCATGTTCAACGGCTTTTCCATTTTATTCTCCCTATATTTTCATATGAAGTGCTTCTTTAAAAGATTCTCTCCTATATCTCCTCTCTCTCTAAGACTTTCTCTATTTCCCATTTTCCATATTTCATTTTCCTATATTTTATTAATATCCTATATCTAACTCAATATTTTAAACAGGTATAATTATAATAGCTATTTTTATAACGAAAATATTTATAACGACAAAATTTGTAACGGCATTATTTGTAACGGCTATATTTCTAACGGTAATATTCATAATGGCTATATACATAACGATTATATTTCTAACAGCTATATTTCTAGCTGCTATATTTATAACGGCCATATTTTCTGGTCTATATATGTAAGGCCATTTGCTCTTCTTAGCAATTCATTCTTGCAACTATCCATTCTTACACATCGTAATGAGTTATCCCAACTCTTCCTCTTGCAATCTCTCTTGAATTCATCGTTGTTCGATGATAACGACCAATTCTTTCTTGCCACAGCATACACATTATATAAACATCATGAGTTTATGAATGCTCCGCGCCATGGCGGTTTTGTGTGTAGACAACACGTAATCCAACGCAATAGAGAAACCAGACATTCTAGACTATATCAAGACTACTTTCCAGAATCCCCGACCTACAGCCCGAAGTTCTTTCGGCGAAGGTTTGCAATTAGTCCATATTTTGTTTAGCACTATTTTTCGATCCTCCTTTCCATGTCTCATTGTTCTTCTCGTCGCAAGTTTAGGATGAGTCATTCTCTTTTTTGCGCATATTGCAAGTTGTAGAAGCACAAGATGCCTTTTTTTGCGCATATTGCAAGTTGTAGAAGCACAAGATGCATATTTTGTGCAGAGAAGATCTAGTGTTGGAGTGCTGGGGTTGTATATGGAGTAATAGCGGATGCAACAGGCGATTATGTTAGGACTGGGGAAAGCACTGCTATAGAGAGCCTAAAAAGATTTGTAAAATGAATTATTAAAATTTTCAGAGATGAGTACTTGAGATTTCTAAATGAGAACGTTTATGCTAGATTATTTGCCATTGGAGAGGAAAAGTGTTTTCCCGGCATGCTAGATAGTATAGATTGCATGCATTGGAAGTGGAAAAAATTATCCTACAGCATGTTAAGGTACATATACCGGGCATGTGCACAAGCCTAGAATTATTCTAGAAGTCATTGCTTCACAAGATCTTTGTATTTGGCATGTCTTTTTTGGTTTACCTGGGTCTCATAATGACATTAATGTTCTTCATTGTTCCCCTTTGTTTGCAAAGTTAGCTGAAGGAGAAGCTCCATAAGTTAATTTTACCATCAACGGTCAGAACTACACAAAGGGATATTACCTTGCCGATGGCATATCCAAAATGGGCAACATTTGTGAAGACCATACCATTTCCACAAGGCAATAAGAAGAAATATTCCCCCCCAAGCTTAAGAATCAATTAGGAAAGATGTGGAACGAGCTTTCAAAGTTCTACAAGCTCGTTTTGCCATTGTTCGAGGACTAGCTCATTTCTGGGATTAGAACAATCTCTGAGAGATCGCGACTGCATGTGTCATCATGCATACCATACTAATAGAAGACAAAGGTCCTCATGACTTCCACTATGATGGAGTGGGAGAAAATATGAATGTTTCTCACGAGCTAACTCCTGAATTGTATCAATTTATCCAAACTCATCATTCTATTAGAAATAGGCAAGCTCACTCGCAACTTCAAGCTAATCTTGTGGAAGGGTTGTAGTTCGGTAATTTTTGTAGTATCTTTACAGTTCACAATGTATTTCAAGTTTCATGATGTCTTTTGAGTTTCATAATGTATTTCGAATTCATAAACAAAGTAGTTCTTATTGTGTTCAAATAGCATTGTCACAACAATAAATAAACAAATAATATGGCCACAAATGACTCTGACCACATTACATAAAGACAATAGGGTAGTAGTGCACAGAATTAATCAGCCACATCGACGAGCTACGATCTCCCTCTAAAGGCTCATGTTGTACTCTAGATGTGGCATAGACATAGCACCAAGTTCCATTCTCATGATTCTCTCATCATCCATCCTTCTCTTCAATTCCAACTTCTCCTGTTCAATCCAATCCTCTGTTTCTCATTTGCGATCTTCTCTTGCTCTAGTGCATATGCTTCTCTGTATCGCTTATCTTCAGCTCTTTCTGGACATCCATCTCTCTCTTCTTGTCCCAAATGTTATCTAAAGCCTGCATATAAATGCTATCACCTGTGCTACTGCTAGAACTTGTAGTCGTGTGAACGGATCCGTTTGAGGAGTGGGAGCATCTACATCAGCATCCAAAGCACTAGCACTTGTACTAATAGGACTTGAAGTGGCAGGACTTGATTTGGAGCTCACCTTTTGCTTCTTTTATGAAAATCTTTCATACCACTTAGAATGGTGCTATAAGACATTCCAGCAATGCAGACATTCAAAAGCTTTGCCATCTTCTTCCTTATACAGAGCACAAGCCTAAATAATCTATGAAACAAATATGTATTACGAAACAAGCAAGCGATATATGTGTTGAGGAGAAAAATATGGATATATGAAATTACCTTATCTTATTCTGTCACCCAGCATTGCCGTCTTCAAATATGCAGTCAAAACACCCACATAATTTGTTCATGTGTTCTTGGATTGCCGACCAACGGTGCATAAGCAAATTTTGAGAACGGTTGGACACAAAGTCCTTGTTATCATGGAAGTAAGCATGGATTCTGTAATACCCATTTCGATTTTTGCAAATTAGGTCATGCATTTCATCCCGCATACATGTCATCATCCCTACACCAACCCTTGCATAAACTCAAATATGGAAAAACTATGTTTTATAGAATACGTACATATCTCATCCTTCATAACTAGTTTTAGCAAACACCAATCAACTTATTTGAATAAACCACAACCAACATCATTAGCAGTAGGTGAAAGAAATTAGTGATACCTTAGCTGGATCACTATACAAATGCCCTTCCCTCACATTTCATACAAGAGCATTATGTTTTGCTAACTCAAATGAAGTGTTTGAATTCAAATTCCCAAAATGGCAGAACTGAAGATAAGTGCTTAGGCAATGTTCCTTTGGGTGAAGGGTTCTTAAAAGTCATATTTGGCCTTGAATATGGGTAATCTAGCTACATATAAAGTTTTGGAATTTTTGGGAGATTTTATGACCTAGCTACAGTTCAAACCCATTTTTGGGGCAGAATTGAAATTGCGTTCAAAATCAGGTCAAAATATTTTCAAATAATCTAAAATTTTTACTGTAGTCTCTACATGCCACTTTATAATTTGTGTAAAATTTTCATATTTTTCTGAGCTCATTTGGGTGCTCAAATGAAAATAACAAATTTGTTCTATTTGGAAAAAGGAAAAAGGGAACGAAAAATGTGTTGGTTTCGGGCCGAGGCCTTTTTGGGCCGCATTCAACCCAGCCCGCCAGCCCCGGAAGCCGCTTCCTCCCTCCCACCTTCCCGTCTTCGCCTCTGGAAGGCGCCCCCGGCCTTTGCGCCTTCTCCCTCCCCAGGCAGGTGGGGCCCACCTGTCGGGTCCCGGCCTCCACGTCGTCGCCGCCGGTTGGCATCGGTGGGCGGCGGTGCCACCGCGGCGAGCCCTCCTGGCCGCCCTATTTAAGCTGCCCGGCCCGCCGCTCCTCTCCTTTTCTTCCCCGTGCAACCCTAGTCCCTCCCCTTCTCCTCCCATGGCCGGAGCCCGCAGCATCGCCGCCTTCTTCTCTGCTTCTGGCCGAAGCTCCGGTGAGCGATTCCTCCGCATCCGGTGAGCCCCGGCCTCCCTTGCCTCGCTTCCGAGCACGCCGCTCTCCTCCCTAACCCTCTCCTCCTCTCCACTTTCCAGATCTAGGCCTGAGGCCCCCGCCGACGCAGCTCCCACCGCGCCGCCGCCATCCTCCGTCGCGAGCTCCATCCCGGCCTCCTCCGCTTCCCCGCATCCGCGTGTCGCCACCGGGGTAAGCTGCCGAAGCTCCCGCCACTTCCGTCCGAGCTCGCCGTGGCCCGTGCACCGTTCCGGCCTCCTTCGGCGATGCGCCGGCGAGGACGCCGCCACCCGAGCCCATCGGCCACCTCAGCACCGAGGGAGAGAGAGAGGAGCGACGTGGCGGCCTCTGGTTGGCCGCCCGTGCCCAGTCAGTTGCTGATCGGGTCTCCTTTGACCGGTCAGCACTGCCAGGAGGGCCCCGCATTGTTGGAAACATGCCCT
>JAGXJF010003673.1:0-157732 GCA_019208055.1 Stipa capillata | reverse complement strand
TTCCTCGGTAAATCTTGTTCCAAAACTCTCTAGTTATTAAGAGATACACATTCCACACGTAGATCTAGAGGTAGCACTGCAGATTAGTTGATTCAAGTTCTAGGTCGTGATAATTGGAACATCCGATATGTACATCCGAACTTCCGATGTGGCCGGAACCTCCGGATATTCGTATCCGGAGTATCCGACACAACCGGAACTTCCGATGTTCAGGTTGGAACCTCCGATCATCATGTCAACTGAAGTTTGCTCAAATGATCTCGCTTCTCCGTCTGCTGCTCATGAGAACTTACCTTATGCTCCTTATCTACATTCATTCACAGGGAACTTATGGCAGGAAGATCAAAGGGGATCAGTATCAGGGATGTTGAGATTGAGAGTGAGGAAGAATTTGATTATGGACCGGACTACGATGATGAAGGAGAAAGGGCTCTGAGAGCTGAAAGGGAAAGGAGAAAGAAGAGGAGACAGGAGGGTGGTCATGATGACACCCTGTATAGGCCAGAGGATGATGAAGATGACATTCCTTTATCCTCAAGACAAAGACAAGTTGTCAGGAAGGTCAAGAAATCCAAATCCAGGAAAGAACAGGGACAGAGGGAGTCCCCCAAAGCAAGAACTCTGCATGTCAAGGAAAGAGGAAGCAAGCTACCAACTTTGAAGGGTAGGAGCTCAAGGGCTCAACCATCTCAAGCTCCAAGTGCACCACCTCCCTCAAGCATGCCTCAACAGGAGCAGGTTGAACAACCAGATATCATTGGCCCTCTTAGGCTTGCATTGCCCACTGTCAACAGTGATCATCCAAGACATGCAACAAGCTATAGAGGCAAAAGAGCTCAAGTTCAAAAGGAGAGGGAGAAGAACCCATGGAAGTATGCCAAACTCTCCACAGATAGAAGATTCTGGAACTACTTCCAGCAAGACTTCTATAAGACAGTGATCTTTTCGAGGAAGACTCCAATAATTCAAATGCAATGGATTGACTGGGAGTACATGGCCCATCAAGAGGACCCTGTTTCCGATGAAGTAATTACCATATGTGAGGCGCATGGCATGTCTCGCATTATGGTTTTCAAGTATGACTGGTGTGATTAGCTCATTGCCCAAATCTATGCCATAGTTTATTTTGATCAAGACATTGCCAAAACTATTCACTGGATGTCAGATGGGACATAGTATCAAGCCACCTACAGTCAGTTTGCTCAGATCCTAGGCTTCTCTCAAAATGATCTTCAAGGCAAGAGAAGGATTCATGATGAAAAAGTCATCAATGCCAATGCCCTCATATACATGTATGACAAAAACAAGATAGGACAAGTAGGAGGGACAAAAGGTTTGCTCCCATACTACACCTATTTGAACCGGATCTTTCGCAAGACCCTAACTCCTAAGGAGGGAGATGCCACAAGAATTATGGCATATACTCTGAACCTCCTCCACTTCATGAAGAACACTGAACGCCAATTCAATGTGTTTGACTTCATTTGGGAAGAGATCCGCCTTTCAAGTGGCGACCCAAAGAGATGTTGTGCATGTTGGAAATATGCCCTAGAGGCAATAATAAAGTTGTTATTATTCTATTTTCATGTTCATGATTAAGTTTATGTTCTATGCTAGAATTGCATTGGTTCTTGAATATGAGATTCAGAGGAAAACCTAATTGCATGTGTGGAATAATAAACACCATTCAGATCCCTAGTTAGGCCTCTGGATTAGCTCATGTATTTTTGATGATCTTGTTTTCCTGATCATGGGCATTGTTAATGTAACAAGGATGCCGGCAATAATGGGAACACATTGTTAGGGTAACAATTGTGTTGGATAAATCCCCTTATGAGATACTGCGAGATCACTTCGTCAATATGTTGTCAGTATCTTCTCATTATGTGTTAACGTTTACTCGTGTCCTTAGACCATGAGAATATCGTAGACCCGGATACCGGATGGTTGCTTTGGGCTCATCAAACGTTACTCCGTAACTGGGTAATTATAAAGGTGACTTTCAGGTACACCAGAAAGTATATCGTGGTTCTATATATGTCAAGACTGGGATTTGCCCATCCGGTGATGGAGAGATACACTCTGGGTCCACTCGGTATTACGGTGTCCAGCATCGCCTGGCCAGGTATTGTGACTAAAAGGTTAGTCACGGGGATACCTGAATACGGAAACGAGAAAAGAGTACAAACCGGTAACGAGGATAACTAATTATAGTGATCAAGGAGTTGATCACAGGGATACCATAAAAGTCTCGCCTCGGGTTGTGTAATGTATCGTGAGGCAAAAGGATGATATGCGGTAATACGAGGTTTGCTCGATAAAGATCTTTGATGATATGTGGGAGTCATTATGGGTGTCCAGATCTCGCTGACGATTATTGACCGGAAGGTGTTCCGGACATGTCTACATATACTCGAACCTATAGGGTCACACGCTTAATGTTTTAGCGACATTTAGGAATGCTATGATTTACGGAGAATGAGAGAGAAGGGTTCCGAAAGTATTTCGGATGATCTCGAAAGTGTTCCGGGAGGTCCCGGATGGTTCCGGTGATGTCCCGAAGTGTTCCGAAAAGTATCGGAAGGTTCTAGAAGGTTCTAGAATATGGCGAAAGCTTCCGAAAGGTCCGAAAGGTCCTAGAATATTCCGGAAGGTTCTGGAAGACTCCTACTGGGCTGCACCCCCTTTTCTTGGGGGGGAAGGCAGCCAAAGGGGGCTGTCCGAATTGGACTCTAGTTCGGACTCCCTGGTGGAGGTGGATTCGATCTCCTCCTGAGGGCTAGACTCTACCCCTTGGCCACCTATATAAGGAGGGGGGAGGCGCACAAGGGAGGCACACGAAGCAGCCCTAGCCCCTTGGCCGAAACCCTAGGCAGCCGCCACCTCTAGATTGGCGGCAGCCTTCTCTTCCTCTTTCTTCTAGATTGGATCTAGTACAGGCTTCTCCTTCTTGTAGATCTCCGCTGTTCTTGTGTGCTGGTCCACACATTACCACGGTGTCACTGATCCGGTACGCGTGGATACCTCGGAGACATCGTACTTCGGCATTCGATCGGATGAACTATTCGCGAGGAGATCACTCTCGCGGCTGGGAGGTATAACCTAGCTGCGGGAGTCTGCGGACTTCATCGACATCGTCAACTTCTCCGCTGCATTGACATGATCGGTGAAGGTATGATATCGTTGCCTGCACCTCGATAGTGGATCTTGTTTTGGTTCGTGTACAGTAAAATTTTTGTTTTGCGTAGCACGTTCCCCAACAGTGCATATGCTCCATATATTCAATGTCTGATAGATGCTATGACAGGGCTCAACTTCCTTAAGGAGCACAAGCATCTGGGCTATCAGCTGAGGCCACTTAAGGAGACTCCAGTGAGCAAGAAGAAGGACCACTCTCACTCTAGCATGTTAGGAAATTCTTTTAAGTACCTCAAGTCCATCTTCAATATGTGCAAGAAAAACTCTGTAAATATTGAGAAGATCCACAAATCTCAGAAGAAGATAATTTTGAGGCAGAAGCAGATCATGCAGAAGCTAGATATGGAGGTCAGTGGTCAAGGCTCTGAGTGCATCCCCAGTGAATCTAAAGTAGTCAACAACCCCTTTGTTACTCCTCCTCTCTCGCCAACTGAAGATGAAGGCCCAGATCTCCAAGAAAGCTATGAAAGCTCTGAATAGTTCTCCTCCGACATCTTTTCCTCTCTTTTTGGTGTCTTGATGCCAAAGGGGGAGAGGTTAAGATTAAGGGAGTAGGGAAGGAGATTAGAAGGGAGTAGGGAAGGGAAGATTTAGGGTTATCTAGTTATCTAGTTTGCCATGTTTACAAGCATTTTGTCACTTTGTGTTATTTCTTGGCTTGTAAAACTCCTAAGTCGTTCGTTTATCTTCATTATGCATGAACATCTATATCAAGTCATGTGTTAATTTATTTCTCTATCATATTCCATGACTTACAATTATGCTTCATATTGACTTTTTGCAAATGTCCGTAGACCTCATGAATACTTTTAGGGGGAGCTCTTTCTCGATTTCATTATATACATGCTCTAGTGTGCCACAATGAAAATCTTAATATGCATATCTCTAGAGGGAGCTCCATACCTTAGTATTCCAAAAATTATTTCAATCTATTTAAATCTTTGTGTGGGGAGATTGAAAGTGCATCTAGGCCCCTTAATCAGGTTTTGATGATTAACGAAACGATTAAGAGACTAATAGGTTTAACAAGCTTATAAACAAAGATTAGTCCCAGAGAAAAGGCTCAAAGGACATCGGCAACCCCTAAAAAGAAGAAAATGTGGCGGCTTCGGAATCTCTACCTCACGTAAAGTATTTCGCATTTATTTGAATAGTAGGAAAGCCGTACTATTAAGAGGGGTGCATCGTAGAAGAATTAGTTGACCTTAGTGCTCAGAGATCATTGAACTTTATTTCAAAAGAGCAAACCATTCGCCACGAACACAAAAATTAGTTTTAAATTTGCTACATCGAAAGTTCTGGTTTGTGTACCGGATGTTCCGAAAGGTCCAAAGTAGCCCTTGTTTTAAAGGCTCTGGAAAAGTTGGAAGTTCCGGGCCAACCTTTGTTTGAAGTGTTCTAGAAAAACCGGAAGTTCCGGTCTCTAGATCGGAAGTTCCGATTGGGCCGGAAGTTCAGGTTCAGTCTGTGTTTTAACCGTTCTGGAAAAATCGGAAGTTCTGATTTTTGTATCGGAAGTTCCGATATGTCTGTGAGTTGTGCAGCGAGGGGGAAAAATAGCCGTTTGATTTGAACACATCGGAAGTTCCGATGTTGACATTGGAAGTTCCGATGTGGGTGTTTTCAGTGCAAAATGGCTAGTTTTTGAGGGGTGCTATATATAGCCCCCAACCCTCTTTCCTCAAAAAAACCTTTTGCAAATCATTTTCCTGGACACTCAAGAGCTCTTACTTCTCTTCTCTCAAGCTCCCAAGCCACCCTTTGTGAGAGAAAAGAAAAGAAGTGAGATTTAAGGATTTGAGTGAAAAAAGGTCAAGATCTCTTTGAGCACTAGGTTCACCTCCTTGCGACTTCAACGCACTTGTTACTCTTGGAGGTTGAGGACTCCTAGACGGTTAGGAGTCTCTCACGAGCTCTCAATCCGTGTGGTGAGCTGTGGGAAGTTTGTGAAGGCCGGGATTCACCTCCGCAAGGAAAAAGAATCACCAAGAAGAAGTCGAGGAGACTCTGGAGAGTCCTCGAGGGATAAAGGCTTGAGAGGAAGCCGGCTCTTGATCACGTGTGATCGAGCTCTCTAAACGGAGACGTAGGATCCCCTCAAGGATCCGAACTTCGGTAACACATCTCTTGTCCCTTTTACATACCGCATCTCTTTTGCAAGTATTTATCATATTGTTTATATTGATCTTGCTAGTAGTCTTGCTTTCATATCATACTATTGTTGCTCTTGCTAGTTAATCATATTAAGTTCCGCACATATTGCAAGAGTAGCTTAAAATTGATTAAAATTTGAAGCGGCCTATTCACCCCTCCCCTCTAGGGCGACATCTTGATCCTTCACCAAGACTACTTGATTTGTAGGGGTTTCAAAGATCGTTACACATGTTGGACAAGTCATGGTGAACAGCACATGATACAGGAAGGTGGTAATAATGACATTTCAGAGGAAGAGAAATATATGCGAATGATGTTGATTCTGATTTAGATGAAGATACGTCATGAGACGATCATGACCAGCTAGATGAGTTGTTGCGCCATGCAAAAGGAAACCATGATACGTGGGAGTACGAGAAATTCAACGTCTTGATGGGAGACTTAGAGAAATCTTTGTTTGAGAGATGCAAGCCGAAGTACACAAAGTTGTCATCCGTGACTAAACTGTTAAAACTGAAGGCAAGCAACAGATGGTCGGACAAGAGCAGCATGGTGTTGTTAGGTCTCTTAATGAACATGCTTTCGAAGGGAAACAGGTTCCCACAACCATCTACGAAGCCAAGAAGGTTCTTTGTCCCATGGGAATGGACATACAGCGAATACATGCTTGTCCGAAGGACTATATCCTCTTCCGTAAAGAATAAATAAACCTCCATGTATGTCCTATGTGCAAGTCATCCCGATACAAGCGTAATTATCAATCAAAAGAGGGTGAAGGAGACAAGGTGACAAAAGGGACTCCAACTAAAGTGATGTGATATCTGCCTATAATACCCTGTCTAAAGCATTTACTTATGAACTCAAAAGATGAAAAACTACAGTGTTTACTTACGAACCCAAAAGATGAGCACAAGAATGATTGAAAGCTTAGACACCCTGCTAATTCCATCCAGAGAAACATTGATAGGAAGTCCAATGAATTCGGTAGAAAACCAAGAAACATAAGGTTTGATTGAGCATGCATGGAATGAATCCTTTCGAAAACAAGTGCAGCCATCATAACACTTGGCCTATGAATCTCTATATCTATAACCTTCATCCTTGGTTGCGCACGAAGTAGAAGTACATTATAATGTAAATACTTGTGCAAAGACCGAAGCAACCTAGAAATGATATAGATGTTTTTTTCGAGCCATTGATGGACAATCTCAATAAACTGTGGACCCACAGGATAGAGCTATTTGATCCGCACAAGTAAGAGAACTTAAATCTACATAGCTTACTGGTCTACACCATAAATGATTATCCTGCTCTTACTAACCTTTCGAGATAGAGTACAAAAGGGAGGAAAAGCATGTATGCACTGGTTGGATGATATCACGAGTGTGTGGCTTAAGCACTGTTGAAAAACCATGTACATGCATCACCGTAGGTTCATATGGAGGGATCACTAGTACTGTAGAACAAAGAAATATTGAAATAAGAACGATACACCTCCTACGAAATTTAGTGGTAACTAGATATATGATATGATTAAGGATATCACAGTTCCATATGGGAAGACAAGGAAAGTCAAGGCTACCCATGAGAAGGCCGCGTGGAAGAAGAGGTCGACAATCTAGAACTTACCTTACTGGGAGAACCTGTAAATTTGCCATTGCATTGGCATGATGCACATAGAGAAGAATGTATGTGATAGTGTGATTCGTCTATTATTGAATATCAAGAACAAAACAAAGGATGGCCTCAACACATGGCTTGACTTGCTGGATATTAGAATTGCAAAGGAATTACAACCGAAAGAGACTGAAACTAGCCACATGTTCTGCAAGCTTACTTGTTATACTCTGTGCAAGCTGAGAGAATTGAGCTATGCTAGTTTCTACATGGTGTGAAAGCTCCTTTCAGTTACTCCTCCAACATCAGGAGACTTGTTTCAATGGGAGACTGAAATTGATTGGTATGAAGTTTCAGGATTGTCATGTGATGATGGCTCAGATGCTTCCAATTGAAATTTGAAATATTCTACCTATCAAGGTTGGAGAGACAATCATGCGGTTGCATTCTTTTGTTAACAATATTTCTTAAAAGGTCATCAATCCCTTTTAATTGGACGGTCTTCAAAAGGAGGTGGTGACAACTCTATGTCAGCTTGAGATATATTTCCCACTATTGTTCTTCGACTCATTGTCCATCTTGTGAGAGAGATAAAGTAGTACGGGATCATGTTCCTACATAGCATCTACCCGTCTGAGAGGTACATGGGAATTCTAAAGCATTGTGTGTGGAACTGATCTCATTCAAGGGGTAGCATTGTCGAAGGCTTTGCAAGTGAAGACGCTGTCGAGTTCAGTATCAACTACACTATATTAAAACTAATAGGTTTGCCTCAATATCTCCATCAAAGGAGGCTTGGGGGTATCAGGACCATCAACAAGAAATATATCGATCCTAAATAGAAGGTTAATGATCAACAAGCCCGTTTCACGATCTTGCAACACATCGCTGTAGTGGGCCCATACATCAACCAGATGGTTATATGAGCAACCTCATGGTCTATCGTTAGGTAACCATACGTTCACATGGTTGGTAGAAGGACCATTATTTACAGTTGTGACATGCAAAGGAATAGACATAAATGGATACACATTTTATACAAGAGATTAGGATCAGAAGATTACAAACTAGAACAACTGCGTAGCTAGGAAGAACAGCTCGTACAATGGGCACATAGAGGAGATTTGGGAGTTGGACTGCGTAAAGTTCAAGATTCCCCTGATTCAATGTCGTTGGGTCAATCTCTCACAGGTGAAAGTTGATAACAATGACTTCACAACGGTTTACCTTAAAATTATTACATACAAAAGTGAACCATTTGTGCTAGCAAATCAAGTTGATCAAATCTTCAATTTAACCAAGCCTTCAAATAAGAGACGACACTAGTTATGCACTCGAAAAGGATCATTGTTGGAGTTGAGGCTGTAGTGGATGAGGATGAGTACAATCAATTTGAAGAGATGTCTCCTTCCCAAGATGGCATAATGGTTGAGCCTACATACGCAACAATCATCATGAAGGACTAGAAAAGTAAAAGCATGTTTAGCATGCAATTTGTCGATTTCATAATGTAATGTATAATATTTATTTATGTGGATTTCATAATATGATGTTTAATATGTATTAATGTGGATTTCATAATTTGGAATAAGCACGTGAATTAAAATAAACCATTAAATTTAACTAGATATCATTATGAAATTAAAAGAAAAACAATTCAATTTGGAAATTAAATTAAACCATTAAATTTAGCTAGATACCATTATGAAACTAGAAGAAAAAAATTCAACTTGGAGAGAAATAATTCAAAATTTTGGAATCAAAATAAAAATCCATTCAATTTATAATGAAATCATTCAAAATTATGAGAGAAAACATTCAAAATTTTGACATTAGAAAACATTCAAAATTTTGAAATTAGAAAACATTCAGTAAGTATGAGAGTTATTAGTAAATATAATTAATTACTGAGAACCATCTGCGATGTGGTGATATCACAGGTGGTTCTCTCTCAGAATCGCTTACGATAACGCATCTATATGTACTTTCTAGGGTTTTTTTGGCTTGACCCATTCAAAAATAGCCATGTACCGAGCCCTAGCCGCCACTATCACTTGAGCCCTCGCCACCATCGTCGCCCGAGCTCTCACGGATGCCGGCAGGCCGTTCGTGCACCTCGCCGTCGTTCCGCCCTAGACCAAAGTCGCGTGCTCTTTCACATGACGACCGTGCATGCTCATCCTCCACCGTCGCACCCTCTTCCGACGACTGCCATCATGCCCTCATCTTCGACACCCTCGACTGCCGTCATAGCATCTCACCGAGCCGCGGCCTCCTTGCCAAGCTTCTACCTTCTGCTCAGTTTCTCTAGGTGTGAGCCTCTCAACCCCAAATCTAATTCTTTATCCCTTGGGCAATGTGTGACATTCTCTATGAATTGCTCGATTAAATGGAAGAGCTATCCCTTGGGCTCTTTCAATAAGAGTTATCTACATAATCCTCCCTTTGTGAATACCAAAGGGAGAAGGATAAACTATTTGCGGCCATCAGGACCAAGGAGCACCTAGGTCACACGAGTGTGAATATGTGTATATGCTACGTAAAGAGATGGATTCCTAAGGATCTGCATCGATACAAGAATAAGAGCATGACCAAATCCTAGTACGAAGAAAGAGAAAGAGCCGAGCTTACATAGCAGATCACCAACAGGGTGGAAGCGAGTGTCAGTGGTCGTAAAAGAGCCTTGAGGATCTGGTGGCCATGGGCTCTCGAGGCAACATTCATTTGCAAACCAGCCCCTTGCTAATTGAAGGAGTAGCCAATCCTTCGTCCCCGATGTTGACCATTAACGCGACATTACATATCTTGTCGATGAGATCCTGGTACAATATATGTCTCTCTAATGCTTGACTTACACTACCATTGCAAGATATATGTAGCTAATTAGTATATTGCCTATCGTTTGTTACCTTTAAGGATTCAACACGGTGCAAGCTTCTAGATGACGAGCCTTTAGAGGTTGCAACTGGGATAACATTATCCTTCCAACGAAGGTGACCTCATGCACGGTGTGTGCATAGTGTGGGACACGAGGGTCATTCTGGATAGTGCATATGACACATGCAAGACCATGAAACTAAAGTTTCACCCAAATAATGATCTTCCAACTAAGGCTCATTTCTCTCTAGCAAATGCGTCAAAGCCGGCCGCTAAAAGAAAGTAAGGTGCCAAATCCAAGCCCAAGGAGCCCAAGCAACCAAACCTTTACATTGAGTCAGAGTTTGAATTGACACCATTGGTTGAGCGATACGTTCTAGGAGAGCCAAGGGTCAAATCGCTAGAGAGACTCAAAAGCCTCGAACTTTATAGTTGCGAGTTGCACAAGAACTACCTAAAAGAGGTCAAGAAGCCACCGAGAGAATTAACCAAGACTATGAAGGTGGAGTTCACTAAAAAAGTGTTCCTCAACATACACGTGGTCCCTGCGAAAGAATCAAGACTTTGTCTGCGAGTATGTGATAAACACGTCGCTTGCTCAACAAGATAATGATTTCATACTTCTTCCGTACGACCAATCGCAAGTGCGTCACTGGCTAGTTCATAAACTTGTTGATTTGAACGTATCCGCCAAAATAATTTTGGTTCACTAACCAAGGCAGCATAACTATATGTAGAGAGCATTGGATTTTCGTTGTCATTATACCACACCATCCAAGGATCTTGTACTTAGACTCTTTATTGCAAGCTAACTTTCACGTCGAACTACTTGGAAGATTTCTCAATAAGTAAGCATATTTCTAGCATAAATAACTCTACCATTCACCCCCTTTGCATTGCAATGTCTAAAACAAACTATTTGGGTTCACGTCACGTGTGGAAGAGGAGAAGTACGGCCAGATGGAGGAAATTATGGCACTACACCACTAATACATGATAAGGGCATTAAGGTATCTTCCAATACACAATAATTCTATATCATAAATTATACTAGCAATGATCTCGAACTAAGAACCAAATTCTATATTTTTGCAGTGCCACAAACAACAAGAATGAATAAACATTTGTCGCTTCTATGTTTGCCACAACATGAAAATCATGGTCACTAATTTTCAGAAACATCATTAGAAGATTTGACAATCTTGCTAGGCCATTGGAAGAATCTCATCTCAGTAGGATACAAGAATTGATCGCCGCCTTACTTATTAAAGAGGCCTCGACAAATATGACAAATTCCATGCCTATGATTTGGAAGAAGGCGAGTTCGCCCTAGTTAAGAGATGACAACTTTGAAATGCATGTGATGTGTGATATTGTGTGAATTGATTCGTCGTATACTTTGAGATGCATGCTGAGAATATTTTATAAATTATGGTGAGATGATCTATGATGAAATGAATGTGATATGAACCATAAATTTGTTGTGAATATGATATATATATATATATATATATATATATACGGCAGCGCTAATATGCGTGAGAGCGCAGACTAAGCTAATCTGCGCTCCGGCCGAAACGCACCAGACCGAGCCAGCCACGGAACCAACGAAGGAAAAAAACGGGGCAGTAATTTTATGTCTATCGAGTAGTAATTTTGGACGGGATTTTACTACTGAGATTTTAGTGTGATTCAGAATTACTACATTTTGTGATAGATTTTATGATATCATATACACAACTTTACTACCTCGCGCATCTCGACCGTAAAAAACTTCTGAGTTTGACGACTTTTTACTATATTTGGTGATAGATATTATGATATCCTATACATAACTTTACTGTCTCGTGCGTTACTACATTTGGTGATAGATTTTACGACATCCTATACACACCTTTACTGTCTCGCGCACATCTCAGACCGTAAAAAAATTCTAAGTTTTACAACTTTTTGGTAGCACTTTCACAGTCGCGCGCCATCCGTTTTAATTGAATAAATAAGGAGGTGGTGAGATTCGAAACATGGACCTCATGCACGTTGCTATTCTCTTCTAACCAACTAGACTATGCAAGTGATTATGAATAAACAGAAGAAATATTTCTAGTATAGAAGAAATATTCCCCTAATCTGTTTTAATTGAAAAAATAAGGACAGAGCGGGATTCAAACCCTGGACCTCATGCACATTGCTCTTCTCTACTGACCAACTAGGCTACGCAAGTGATTGTGAACAAAGAGAAGAAATATTTGCTTTCTAGTATGGAACGATCAGACATGCAGTAAAATGATGGCCGCGAGATCGTAATATCGTGTGCATATAATAGTAATTTTGCGACACGCTTTATACAAAAATTACTAGAGTCCTGAATTTTACGATGATACATGTTGTTTTACTACTCGACAGATATAATTACCGTATTTTACATGTGAAGTTACGTTACTGTGAGGGATCTGTTCGACAGTAATATAGTTCGATGGATTTACTATATCTACTGAATAGTTTTACGGTCAGTGGTGAAAAGGGAGGGACGTGATGGGTCTGGGCTGGCTGGCTCGGTGGTTGGTCAGCGCGTAGACTAAGTATTCTGAGCATAAGTGCAGATTAGCGGATGTGTGTGTGTGTATATATATATATATATATGCTTGCTCCTGTTTTGCTTCAAGAGCTATCTAATAAATAGGGAAAAATATGGCCATGTTCAACTATATTGCGGACGAGTCCCTGAAGAACTGTCTACGATATTGGCTTATTACAAATGGTTTTTTACGTTAACCGTCTACGATATTCAAAATCATAGGCAAATTTTAAACTATTTGTGATGATAATGAATATCATAGACCTTCGCATTTATACATAATACAGGTGATTTCTGGAACCGGCTTGACGAGCTTTTCTATACAGTAGTGATGTGTTTCGTCGGAGGAGCGTGAATTGGCACGAGTACGTTTCTTAATTACTTGCATTTGTACGCATATGAATCAGCGTCTTGATTTGTACTCCTTGGATGTCCGAGTTTGTCAAACTAATAAGATCTAGTAGTTATTGTTTGATAATGGCAATAAACAGGATCGACCAAATTGGCTACATTTGGTTGGTTTGATAATGGTCAGGATTTACCAAATTGGCTACTCCTTTTTACTACTGAGAACGAGGTCGACATCACGCACAAGAATTAGAGAAACTAGTGAAGTGGTTTGTGCATTTGCACGACTAGATTTACTATATTGTATCATATTTCTTGCTAACCACTAACCATTATTCGATTTATTCGTTGCTATATTAGCTTTTTATATGTAATTTAAAATATAAAAAAATTTAGCCAAAGTATGTCCCTTAAAAATATGTTTGAAGCTAGATATAAATTTTTTAATAGCAAATCTTACGTAATAACAATATTTTTATTGAGATCCATGGCCTGTCGTGCAGTCATAGACTTTTATACTAATTTATACCTTTTTGTCTTCCACTCCTCACCCAGCAATGTCTATCTCTGCACGAATAATTTTGAGAAAATTTCCACTAAGAGTTAAATATAAAGATTGATGCCCATACGTAAACTTTGTGTTTTCTTTCTCCTCCTACCTCATATCATTGGTCGCATTGACGTTCTATTATTAATATAATATCATGTCTCCTGATGCTTCCATAAATGCTTTTCTTACTCTATATATCTCTATTGTTTGCCCATCATGTCACTAAGAACGTCAAGTAGACGCCCTAGTCACCCTTAAGCCTACATTGACTAAATCTATCACATCATGTGGCACCCAGGTAATGCGTCCAGCTTCTACTCTTAGATCAGCGTGTATTCAAGTGACCCAGTGCCATGCCACTAAACTCTTTCACAAGAACCAAAACTTTAGTGGTTCTTTTACTGCATCCTAATCAAACTACCTCTAGGAGCATAGCATCAGCTGCTTCGCCTTGCTACATCCCACCATAATCATCACTTTATTTGGCAAACCTTTTTTAAAGTATGATCCTTTGCTACCTTGTCATTGTGTCATGACTCACGTTACGACCTCAACTGCAAAGTGACCATCAATTATATTCATGGAATGAAAATCAAATGCTAATTCTATTTAATTTTTGTTTTGTATTTCAGTTTCAAGTTGAAATATGTAAATCTAACTGCTAAGTTTTATTAAAAATAAATTTCAAAATTTAGCTATTTAGATAAATAGAGTTATATTATTTATTCACATAATATAAAGCGAGGGGCACAGTTGGCGTTGCGCAAGCGAGGCTGATGATAGGCCTAGCCTGCCGCGCGTGAGGAGTTGGGTCAGAAGGTGGCCAAACAAGGTAAGGGTTTTCTCTTTTTCTATTATTTTATTTTCTGTATTGATTTAAGTTTTGAATTGTTAGGAGATTCAAAACTAGGTTTTTAAATTTTTAAAAATTCATGGCGGGTCTTTAGAATACCTATGACATATATAAATTTTTTTAGATTAAACTAAGTCATATTTTAATATTATTTAAATAAAATTCTAAAAATGCCCTAATTTAGGTATGAAATGTAAGTAAGTGGAATAATTCCCAAAAAATTATGAAAACTTTATACTGTGCTCAGGAAGATACAAAATTTATGAAATGTAAGTAGATACAAAATTTCATAAATTTTGAATAAGGAAAATTGTACTCGATTAATATATTGCAATTTTGCCAATTTGGAACTTGTTTGAATAAAATTTTATTTAAATATGAAAATTAAGTTCAAATCGCCTAAAAATTTTCAGTGCCTTTCTTGGAGGTGTTTGGGACTCATGAAAATTATCAAATATAATGTTTGGATAAATTTTGTTTTCAAAACTTTATTTGAGTCGAGTCTAGGTCAGAATTGCAAGATTTTTAATTTGAGTCATTTTAATTATCCTAAATGCAGAAATGACATTTGGATAAATTCAGTTTTACATGATGATCATCGAGCATCTCATTTTCACATGATTACATAGATGGGTCATACATATATATGTGTGTGTATGTGTATGTATGTTTATGTTTGTTGTTATTTGTTTTCATGGGCTAGCCAATAAAATAAGGAAAAGATCTGTTCAGCTATATCACAAAAGGTTCTTAATCTAGAATCAACTATGATATAGACAGATCACAGACGATATCACAGAGGGGACCATGAAGAACCGTTTGGGATATAAACTTATTGCGGACGGTTCTTTATAATAACCGTCTATGGTATTGGCTTATTGTATACAATTCTTTCTTGGATCATCACAGACTTTTACGTATAGACGATTCAAAAAGTTATTTGTATTAAGATTTTCAAACTGTCCGTCATAGGCTTTTTTTATAGTGGTGTAAGGGCTCTGTCCTTGTACACTGTATCTCGCAGTCAACTAAGTTACTTTGTACTATTAAGCTATGTAATCACTAAAATTATTTCAGAGTCAGATTTGACCAGAACCCTTCGATGCCCACGCCTTGCACCCCACAAATTAGTATATCTTGGCTTTGTCGTAGGCGAACCAATTGATTTGGTCATGAGCAAAGCCTTTAATCTAGGAAATTTTTCTAAACCCATGTTATAAGATATTCTTAATATAGTACCTATGAAGTGGCGTATGCAGACTTATGCAAAGTTGTCAACAGTATATTCTACCAAATATCATATTATGCAAACGTCGGTTGTTAGCACTGTTCAATAATGACATATAACATTAGTATATGTATTGTACTATATATCAACACCATCAGAGGTGATTTGCAGCCCATGTGTACTTTATACATCCATCTGATTATGCGGACCAAGAACGCAGCATGTAATCAAATAAGAAAACAACAATGCCGGTCGAAGTTTGCTTCCAAGCTTTCAAGTATGCTTTCAAGTTTCAACGGCACTTCTATAATAATGTTCGGAAGTATTGGACACTGGAACATGAAGTTTTCAGTAGCTACTCTCTCTGTAGTAAAATAGATATTATTTCAGAATTGGGTATAAGAATTAAAAGTATGAATAAAATGTCACTATTGCCCGTCAATTATTATTATGTTTATCACATTTTCCTCCTAAGATAATAAATAAATGACATTAGTGAAAGGCAAAATTAAAATAAAACTGCTAAAGTCACAATTAAAGTTATAGAAGAATAAATATTTTAGAAAAATAAAAAGGCTAAAAGGATATCTATTTTAAAATAGAATGAGTAGCTAGAAATGATGTGACACTGTACACTCTGCACAAATGTTACCATTTACGAGATATATACGGGTGAAGGCGAGGCATCGAGAAGCTCATTTTTTCCAAGTTCTGAGCGAATGCAGTTATGAATGAGCAAAAACAATCAATGGCCAATTAGGCCATGTACAATGCAGGGTGCTTATAGCCCAGTGCTTAAAGAGAGAGAGTAGTGTTGCATTCCAAAAAAATATGTGACTTACAATGCAGAGTGCTTCATATGGGTGCTTAAGTTGTTTTAATATTCGTGTAGCACCTACTCTAGCACCTGTTGTCTCCAATGCAGCGCTGCATTGTGTGGAGTACTATTTGTGCTTTTTGGAGTACTATTTGCTAAAGAAATGTTTGGTGGAAGGTGGTCAAGCAAGCACAAATGAACTACCGATCCCGTTGTTGTATGGAAAAAAAATAGCGATCATTGCCTTAAGCAACTCCAGCAGCACCTCTATTCCACCTGCTATATCCAAAATAGCTATCTATGAGCAAAAACCCTTCCCTAGCAGAGACACCATAGCACATGCCAAATTTGGAGACCCTCCGTCCCGGCCGCTCCGGATGCTATATGTGGCGTGAGCTCAGACACGCCATTTGGGCGACGGCCACCTCCCAGACGCTTTCCTCCCGCCAAGCCCTCCTTCCGTGCCGCCGCCCCGACTAGGTAGGGCATCTCCAGCGCGCAGTACTCCCTCCCTCTCTCCCCGTCGCCCACCACCAGTGCGCCATGCATTGCCGCCACTGTCCCGTCGCCACTGCTCTAGCACAACCAGGTAGCCGCCGCAAGCCCGCCGCCGCATGCCTCCTGCAGCCTGCCACCGCACGCCTCCTGCAGCCCGCCTAGACCTCAGCCCACCTCCCGCAGCCCGCCCACTCTAGATCTGGAAGCGGCGGCGTGTGGCGAGCCCAGTCCCTCCCCTCCCTCCGGGCCATGAGTCTGGCCGCATCGGTGATGAGAGAGGGAGGAGGCGGAGCTGCGTCCGTGGGAGGAGGGCATGGAGGTAGGCGCGACAGGGGAGGGGAGGTGGATGGCACCGGGAAGGGGAGGTGAGGGAGATGCAACCGACAAGGGGAGGGAGGGAGGTCGCTAGTGGGATGGGAGGGGAGGGGAGGGACGCTGGCGATGGAGGGATAGGGCACCAATGGAGGGTGTAGAGAGGAGACATCAGTGGATGGGGAACTAGTGGAGGTTGGATAGAAAAAGGAGAGAAAATGAGAGGGGTGAGGGATTAGGGTACGAGAGATAAAAAGAGATGGGTGATTTGTAGATTTTGAGGAACTTTTAGTATTATTTTGCATTGTAAATTATTAGCACATGTTAATAATGTTAATTTTTTGGTGATAAAATAGAAAATGAAAATATATTGGTAGTTATAGGATATTATTAAAATATAGGAAAGAGAATATGGAAGGTGAAATATGGATGTGCTATTGGAGTGGTAGGAAATATGGAGGTAGGATATTTTTGGATGGCCATCCATATAAAGATATGGAGGCTCAAATTTGGATGTGCTGCTGGAGTTGCTCTTATAGACCGTATACATCTATCTGTTGTTTTCTATTTTTGAAAGACGGATAAAAGATTTGTCACGTATCATTAAATAAGCAGGAGAAGTTGTTTTACAAATAAATCGGTCTAAAACCGGGCAAATAAACAGACTGCAAAAAGCTTACTCTCTTGGGATTATGCTCCCCAAGTGTTTTGCCCCTGCTAGGGCCCAAGTTCTCACGTCGTTCTTTATCCTTGAGACAAGGAGGGATGGAAGGGTGTGGACTTTTCTAAAGATGCGCGCATTTCTTTCGTTCCAGATCTCCCAGGAGACGAGCATGATTAGCGAAGCACATGCTTTTCTGGCGCTGTTGCCCCTACCACCTCGGTCCACCAATCCTTGACTAAGTCAATTCCATCTCATTGGTTTGAGTTCAGAGCGTGGATGTTTAGCCAATCCTAGACCGCCTTCCAGACACGGATAGAATATCTACATTTGAAAAGGATGTGCGCCGCCGACTCTGGTTCTCGCTTGCAAGGTTGACACATCCCACAATTAGGCCAATCTCGTTTCTCAAGGCGGTCAGCAGTCCAAACACGATTTTGGATTACAAGCCATACGAAAGCTTACATTTTGGGGGTGCCCAGTTTTTCCAAACATTTGACTTCATCGATGTACCTATTGTCCCCAGGAATTGCACTTTGTAGGCAGAGCACGCGGAGTAGATGCCATTTGTCATGAATTTCTATACAATTGTGTCAGGGTTCCAAGCCTTAGTTGGACATTGGTAAGCTTGGACCAAAGAGAAATGCACTCAGCTATGTGACTTACTGAGATTCCTCCTTGCATATACATGTTATTTATCTAGGCATTTTGGTCGAAGGCCTTTTTGACAACCAATTTTTATTTTCAGAGATGGCAAAGATTGATGGCCTGAGGTCTCTCGGTCTTTTCCCTGTGAGCCAGGACGAGTCCCAAAAGCTCGCCATAGCTCCATCCCCCAATGGTGACTGTTGTCACCGCATGAAAGAGATCCATGTCTAAGTCATCACAGGGGTTACCAATCCCATTCCAAGTGCGGTCTGGATTTGTCCATTCAAGCCATGGCCAACGAAGTCGTAGGGCCCTTGCGAACTTATGGAGGTTCAGGATGCCCAAATCTCCATAACTAGTTGGGTGACAAACTGTTTCCCAATTGACCTTACACTTCCCACCTGAGACCTCATCAGAACCAGCCCACAGGAAGCCACGCCTAAGCTTATCGATATATTTTTTGACCTCCATGGGGAGCAAAAGCGGTGTCAGGTGATATACTGCCTGGGATGCGAGCACGGCTTTGACCAAGGTCGCTCTTCCTGCTGTAGTAAGGTTTTTCCCATTCCAGGTAGCAAGCTTGGAGGCGATTTTATCCTCAATAGGTTGAAAGTGGATTTTTTAAGGCTCTTGATGGACAGAGGTAACCCGAGGTATGTCATCGGAAAAGGTGTGTGGATAGCCGGGAGGGGGCGCAAGATATCATGAAGGTCGATGACCATGCATCTGATTGGCGCAACTAGGCATTTCTGGAAGTTCATTTTTAAGCCAGTTACATCACCGAAGGTGCTAAGGATGGACGCAAGGTTTTGGATGTCTTCTTTTATGGGTGCGACAAAGACTGCCGCATCGTCCGCATACAAGGAGGTGTGGATACATGGTCCCCGCCCCCGCAGCACATGGAGCAATCCCTGTCGGGTGGCTAAGTCCAAAAGCTGCTGGATAGGATCAATTGCGATGACAAAGAGTAGCGGAGATAGGGGATCCCCTTGCCGAAGGCCCCATCTATGCCTAATTGGTTGACCAAGCACACCATTGAGAAGGACCCTGGATGAGGAAGTACGCAGAAGCGCTGTTACCCACTCCCTAAATCTATTTGGGAACCCTAGCCTACGGAGGAGGTCGAGAATGTAGTCCCACCTGACGGAGTCGAAGGCTTTCTTGATGTCTAGCTTGAGGAACAGCGTCGGAGTGTGAGTTCGATGTAGCTTGCGCATGAAATTTCTCACATATATGAAGTTATCGTGGATACTTCTCATTTTGTTGGACGCGCTTTGGTTGCGGGAGACGATCAAGTTCATGTGCGGAGACAAGCAGGTGGCAAGCATCTTTGCAACAATCTTTGCCACGGCATGAATCAGATTAATGGGGTGGTAATCAGTAACCTCCTCCGCCCCCTCTTTTTTGGGAGGAGAATTATGTTCGCCGAGTTTAGCCAGTGGAAATTGTTGACGTGGAGGTTGGAGAACGAATTAATGACTCGCATAACATCATCTTTAATTGTTTCCCGACATGTGAAAATGCATCTAGTGCCCCCTAATGGGTTTTGATGATTAATAACAAACGATTAAGGGACTAATAGTTTACTAAGTGTATTCAGGTGTATAGTCCCCAAGTAATTGCTTTAACCATCGGATGTTGACCCCTAAAAAGTTAAAGATGAAGGAAGGCTTGGACCTAGAAGATTAGTAGTGTTTTTCTAGTCTTTGATATGATCAAAAGATCATTTGAGTCTATAGGATAAGCCACCTATTAAGAGGGGTGAGATATCTAAGTTAGAGGAAGAATCTTCATGTGTGCTCAATCAAATCTCAGAAGACTTCTTTGAAATCTCTTTCTGAGACACAGACAGTAATTCTTGGTAATACCAGTTTGAAGAATCGGATGTACCGAGATTAGCCTCTGTTGCGAGGTTTGAGGACTTAGTCGTCTCAAGCCTCGAAGAGCTTCAATTGCGGCATGACCGGTCTTCAACCCGGTGCTGCCGAGAATGGCCTCTGTGTCAGAGAGTTAGGGAACCCTGCCGCTTAGGGTTTGCCCTAGATTCATATTTCGGAAATCGGTATTTCCGTTCTTAAAGACCGGTGCTTCCGGGATATGCTTCTGTTAAACTCAGACCAAGTCCCATGTGTTTTGTTTTTGGTTCTACCGGGTTCATTTCCGGTTGCACCGAGAATCTCTTCTGGACTTGGGTCTCATGCCGTCGTAGACTAAGTCCTACTCTCGATGTCTTCGGTATCACCGGTTTCATTTCCGGGTGTACCGAGAATCCTTTCTAGACTTAGGTTTTATGCTGTCTCAGACTAAGTCTCATTCTTGATGTCTTTGGTTCTACCAGTTTTGTTTCCGGGTGTACCGAGAATCCTTTCTGGACTTAGGTCTTCTGTTGCCCTAGAACTAAGTCCTATGTGTGTTGTCTTCGGTTCTACCGGTTTTGTTTCCGGTGGTACCGAGAATCTCTTCTGGATTTAGATCTATTTGAGAAGCTGTGTTACCGAGTTAATTTCCGGTTTGACCGAGTTTCTTCTCTGTGGGAGAAGAACGAGTCAATTCTTCAAATCTCGGTGTAACCGTCTTCAAAGTCGGCACTACCGGGAATCGCTTCTGGAAGTAACTCTGCGGAGTGTATTCTTCAATCCCGGTGTGACCGTGTTCCTTTCGAAACTATCGACTTTGAGTTGAAGACTTTCGCTGTGCATCTAAGTTCCTCAGATCTTACCGTTGATTTGAAACCCGGTGCTTCCGGTTTTGTATTCCGGTTGTGCCGAAGAAGAATCTTTGTGCCCAACGACTCTTTTTTGAGCAGTGCCTATAAATGGTCCCCGACCCTCTGCGGGCTCCGCAGGATACTCAGCGCTAAAAAGACATTCTCTCACTTCGTGTTCCCCTTTCCTCTTGACTCCTTGAGATCTACTTTGAGAGAGGAAAGCTTTGAGAGATCTGAGAACTGATTGAGCATCCAAGCAAGAGCTTCTTCGAGCCTAGAGTTTAAACTTGTTATTCTTGGAGATTTGGCATCTCCTAGCCGGTTAGGCGTCGTTGAAGAGCTCCAATTTGCGGATTCGCCTCCAACAGTTTGTGAAGGTTCAGGGATCACCTCAAAATTCACCACGAGTGATTGAGCAAGTACTAAGTGGATTTGGCTTAAGGAGAAGAAGGTGAAGACTCTGTGTCTTCGGAGCTAAGTGCTCAGCCTCTCCAAACGAAGACGTAGAGTTGTTGCCAACAACTTGAATTTCGGGTTAAATCTTGTTGTCTTCAATCTAGCTCTTTACTTGCTTTTTGTTCTTCATTTGAGCTAGATATAGTTTGGTGTTTGTTGCTTCAACTTTAAACTGCTTCACTCTTGCATACTAAGTAACTAATTTGAGTAAAATTTGATAATCTCCTATTCACCCCCCCTCTAGTCGATAAACCTCGATCTTTCAACATGGTTTGAAAAAAACTCCTATAAATCTGTCGGGGTCTGGTGCCTTGTCCCTCGGCATAGTTTTGATAGCATTTGCAGCCTCGCCCTCAGTGAAAGCATCGTCCAGGCTGCTCAGATTTTGCTGAACCATAATCATGACTGGCCAATTAAAGTCTGAGGTCCTTGGTGGCGCCGTACACATGGATGATGAGAAGTGGTCGTGAATGATTTTTTCCTTGTGCGTATGGACTGTGGCCCAACCAGTGTTATGCTTGATACGATGTATAAGGTTTTTTCTACGCTGATTATTCGCGCGCCGGTGGAAAATTTTTGCGTTGGCATCACCTTCTTTCAAGATCATAATACTGGCGCATTGTCTTCTCCTTGATCTCTCAAGCACTGCCAACCCTATCACCCTGCACTTAAGTCTGGGTGTAATGTTTTTTTCTTTGGGGCAGAGCGCTCTGCGGTCTTGAGCAATATCTAGCTGTAAGATGACTTGGAGCGTCATGTGGAACTGCGTCTTGGCATGCGAGAAGATTGATTGACCCCACGCCCTCAAACTCCTGCCCGTGTTATGTAGCTTAGTGAACAGAACCTAGCAAGGCTCGAAATGAGGTATATTTTCCAACCATGCGTTTTGAACCACATTATGGAAACCCGGGATATTAACCCAGAAGTTTTCGAATTTGAAAGATTTAGGCCTCGGCGGCCCCGAGTCATTTGCTAACAGCAAAGGGCAGTGGTCGGAGAGGGAGGATGAGAGCGCATGAAGAACGTGGTGTCCTAAAGCGAGGTCCCAATCCTCATTGCAGAAGAAACCGTCTAACTTGCAAAGGATCGGGTTTACTCGCTCATTACTCTAGGTAAACTTTCTATTCCGAAGATGGATCTCCTTTAGTTCGCAGGACCGCAGAGTGTTACGAAATCTAGTTATCCGATTTCTATTTGCGTTCGGCTTGTTCTTGTCGCGTGCCCTATATATCTGATTGAAATCCCCCAACGCAAGCCATTGCTCCCCATTCTGAGGCTTGTGCGCAAGGAGTTCTGCGAAGAAATCTTCTTTACGTCTATGGTCAGTTGGTCCATAAATCGATGTTATCTTGAAGGTGGTGTTAGTCTCGAGGACGAGCATGGTTGCGGAAAGGCAGTATAGGTCAGCTTGGACATTTGAAACTTGAACTGCACTATCATCCTAGAGCATGACAATCCCGCCGCGTGTGCCGTTTGCTGGTCTTTGGGCAAAATTGTTTAGGCGTTATCCTCCAAGGTAAGAGGAAGTGATCTGGTTGATGGACTTGAGTTTTGTCTCACCACATGATATGGGGTTGCTGCAATCGTCACACGTACAGTGGTTCTGCGGTCCAGGCAATTTAGGTCACGGATAGTCCAGCTAATGATGCTAAGGTTGATGTTACACATTAGAAAACCACACTACAGCACACGCAGGTTGTCTGTAACCTACCAGATAAATAAAGCAGCAAAGATACACACGGGTTGAGGTAGAACAGGCTCTCAAGGAGACGGCGAGACACATGCCGAGCAAAAGGGATCACGACGGATTCCGCAACAGAACACAAAGTTTGTGGATACATGGAACAAATTAAAACCCCCGCTGGACTAGACTAACTCGAGGATCAGGCAGCGGCTTCGACTGATAAACTTCCTTCTCCCAACCTATTTCTCTGGCGGCATCCATTTCCTTTCTCTCGTCACCACCATCAGACTCAACACGAGAAGGCAACTATATACTGCAAGATAACAATTAGTCATTAGTGGATGCCTCCATTATCTCATAACACTGGAAAAGGATGTATAGTTTATGAGAAGGCAACGATGTACTGCAAGATAACAATTAGTGGATACCTCCTATTGAATACTTCTTATACTGAATTAGTGATACCAGCGATGTTTTCCTCATGAAACGAAAGAAATTAAGAGCTACATTAATATGTTATGACTGACGCCTCATTCATAGGAAATAAGTTCGTGATGTGTAATATGTCATGTTCTACAGCATTGAAATGCGCCCGAAAATTAAGAATTTTCCAGGCAGAAAAACACAAACATCTGCATACAAGAGAAAATTGAGGTTGTCTCTGAATCCAATTTCATCACTTCGATCTATCAATCAGAACTCTCAGAACAATTTGGGGAATGAATCATCAAGTTGGAGAAAAGGATGTTTATACCTCCAAATGGTGGTCAGCAGATGCGACTTCGTGGAAGGGGACGGCGGCGCTGCGCTGGTCGGACACAATTTCAGCGGCGAGAAAGGAATTGCAGCTCGAATCAAGCGAGAGGGCGCCTCCGGCGAGGTAGGAGAGGCGGAGCGGCCGTCCTTCCAAGAGAGGCTGAGACCTAGGGTTTAGGCCGAACCCTAAGAGCGCCGCCTCATGTCAAGGAGGCGCCGGCATGCTGGGGAGTTCGGTTGGGCAAAGAGGCGGCCGCCGGCGTTGATTAGGACGATGGCGTCGCCGGCAAGGCCCTCCAAGTGAGTAGCGATGGAAAGAGGGAGTTTGGTTCGGGTGAGATGGGAAAGAAATGGGTCGGGGGGCTCGATGGTAGCCGGTAGATATATGGTGGTATTTGCGGGTAATTTACTCCAACTTCAGTGGCACTGACACAAATAGCACCCGCGAAACCCACAAGCACCTATTTCGCTGCTTCGGCTCTCAAGCGCAAATCGGCAAAGTAGCTTTGGAGAGGAGCAGCAAGAAAGCCAGGCCTTTGATTGGACTTGGGTTTGTTCAAGTGAAAAAACTACTCTATAAAAATCTAATTAAATAGGATCTAAGTCTAGCAAAATATAGTAACATGATTTTTAAATGAAAGAGCTATATAAAAATCTAATTAAATAGGATCTAAGTATAGCAAAATACAGTTGCGTGCTTGTCTATAATCGTATTTGCTGGGATTTAGAGGCGCAGTGCATATGGGCTCCATTCAAAATAATAGGTTACTTAGGATAAATAATACAAGAAAAAGCATCAGTTATGGCACTTGAATCGTGTTCCCTTCGTCTCAGCTCTCCCCTCCCTCGAATTAATATCATCCACCACCGCCGTCTTCGGCTTGGCCATGCGGCCTACTCCTCTTGTCTCGGCTTCTCCCCATTCTCAAATGCTTCCACCCCTGCTACCGTATTCTCCTCATCCTTGTCCTCCTAGCCCTCCAAGCGCCACTTCTGGCTCTCCACCACTGACTGAATCAAGCACTTGCACCGCCTATAACAGCGACAGCCACCGAAGTGAGCATGAGGCAAGGTGATGAGCAAGTGGCACAAGGGAAGGGACCGAGCACAACGGATGTAGACTAGATAAGAAATGAAAAGTGAGAGGAAGGGAGAGGAGTTTGGGAGAGGAGTTTAGGAGAGGTCAATGTGGGGCTCTGTACATAAGGTAATTTTTGTGGTAGGAGAGGGCAAGAGACCATATAACTAGTCTAATGCAGATCGAACTCATGAAATATCTAGATCTCCTCTCATTACGTACAGATAGACGGACAGTTTAGACTGTACCAAAAACCATTTGATGGCCTAGCTTTTCCTTTGGACATGCAGACTGCACGTGCTGTCTCCCAGTTATAGATTTATAGAATTTTATCCAGTGAACCGTTAGTTTACCTCATGTGTTTTTTCTTTCTAAGTTCGACGATCATCTTACTTCTATTTTTGGGTTGTGATTCTCAGTGCCTGGTGGCTACATGTTCCGGACTATATTTCGGCATAATGTATACGTAACTTTCGTAATTGCTATGTCCGCTCATTCCTCGCTCTCTAATCTTTTATTAAAAAGATCCTCTCAAAATAAGTATTCACATTTACAAGACGACCGTGCAATCAGTCCGTGGAATTAATTGTGGGGCAGAAATCACAAACGACTGGAGGATCGGGCACCACTGAAGACAGCCATCATGATGGCGACCGGCCGGAAACGATGAAAAGGTCGGAGATGGCGACCGGCCGGACTCCATCAATCCACGGTGCCGGATCTACGCATCATTCATTCACTGCGGCCGCCGTGCGTATGCATGGGGCCCATGCTGCACTAACGAACATGATCTGATGATCTCGATCCCACATGGTGATCGAAGAAGAGATTTATTTCGCGTGCACACATGCCTGACCCGTGACGAACTCTGCGCACTACTACAGAATGGTCTATCCGTGGCGCCATATCCGAGGCGGTTTAGAAAAAGTGCCACAAATAACCTATGTCGGAAACGGTTAGCACGAGAAAACCGCCTCAGATAACGATTCCGGGAGCAACCGCCACGGATAACGACCACATCGGAGGCGATTATAAATAAGCAACCACCTCCAATATTATCCGAGGCGGTTAACTATTTATGACCGCCTCGTATATCGACGTTATCGGAGGCGGTTGCCGATATATAACCGCCTCGATTTAGTCGATATCGTGGCGAACAGCAGGCTGGAAACCTTTTTGGGAGGCAAACGCCAGACCCCTTGGCGTTTGGTTAGCCGCGCAAACGCCGGCGGACGTGGCGTTCGGCGCCCTCTGCGGGACGCCAGACCCCTTGGCGTTTGGTTTAGTCCCACCTCGCCCAGCGACCGCGCGGTTGAGTGGTTTATATACCCGGCTGCGCGTTGCGGGTTGAGATCTTCTGCATAGTAGTACGCCGTGGGCCTTTGCGTGGGTCCCCCATGGGCCTTCCTCATTTGATACCGACCCGTGGGTCCCCCGTGGATATGCACGGGCGTGTGCGTGTGTAGTGGTGATGAGCTTCCGGGCAACAGGGCGCGCCGGCCTTTTTTTTGGGCCCTCGGATATAGGAGGTGGTTATCTTTACCTAACCGCCTCGGATAAGTGTATATGGGAGGCGATTGTATTATTCTGAGCGCCTCTAATAATACATTATCCGAGGCGCTTACGAAAATGTAACCGCCTCCGATATGCCCTTATCCGAGGCGGTTAATGAGTTTTTAACCGCCTGGGATGAGCTCTTATCCGAGGCGTTTGTATAACCGCCTCCGATGTATGCCCCATATCCGCAACCACTCCGTCGAGGCGGGTGCTATAACCGTCTCGAATGTGCTATTTTAACCACCTCGGATATCGTTTTTCTGTACTAGTGGCGACTCACCGTACACATGGTAGCTAGCTAGCTTTGACGCCGGCCATCACGATCTACTATCCCCGGTACATCTGTACACGGTCCTTCATTTCGTTCTTCCTTCCCATGATTCATCCGTCGACACTGACCGGCACGACGTACGCCTGGCAGCGGAGTACCGTCACCAGCCTTGATGTCGGTGAAGGGAATCTGGACCTCGGCACCATTCTTTTCTTTTGGGAAAGAGCTCGGCATTACTGTTATGATGGCTAACTAGCTATTTGAATTGACACTACCATTGGCCACAAAATTTACCAGCTGGCGTGTAGTAATTTAACTTTGGGTCCGCGTGCAGTGCAGGCACTGATTTTTCTCAAAATTACAGTCGACTTTTTGACTGTTGGATTTAAATCTAACATCCTGTCTTTTTTCTTCTACCTCCAGCTGCCACCACATCTTTTCAATCTAAGCTAGTTCATCTCCACAGTATCACTCGTCTTCCCAATCCAAGCTAACTCGTCTCCGTGTTGTCGCCACCTCCGACTTGTCATGTCCGGTAGTCATCGCTGTCGGATAAAGCCTTCCCTCTAAATCTCCTAGGCTCTGGTGAACTCCCCTAATATTAATGCCTATTTTCAGCGAGGTTTCCTCCTTCGGCTACACTGTGTCAACGCTTCCGTGTCACCGGTGGCTCCGTCTCGCAACCCTAACCACGCGGCGAGCTACGAAGTTGAAGAAGCCAATCGACTATGACAAGCAGAAAAATCAAACGCCTGTGTAATAGCAAGAGCATGTAACTATGACCAATTAATTAATGTGACGAATAAAATGGTGCAGGCAGAGTTCCATTTTGTTAAATTATGTTCCGAAGTCGCTAAGCTCATTCATGTGTGTCAGATAGATAACTGTTATCTCAATATGCACATATAGATCGATCACTAAACTAAAGTGGGTCATTGCATTTGCATGTCACTGCTGGAGAGTTCAATCGGTAATGGGGAAAAGGCAAGAACAGCAGTCCGGAACAAGCAAAGATGTCACGGCTGGAGAGATCAATCAGTAAGGGGGGAAAAGGCAAGAAAGCAGTCAGGAACAAGCAAAGAAGCTTGCCCGTAAACACCTACGCATGCATGAATAAAGAAGGAAGGAGAAATAGAAGGAAAGGCGCCACGACCAAAACGGATCATTATTGATCTAGTCAGTCATCTCCTGCTCAATCATGCCAAATTAGTATGGAGTATGCATATATATTTTCAGCTTTCAAGCCTAGCCAGGGCGATGAGCTGTGTCCTATGGCATCATCGATCGTTGCTTCTTTCAGTCGCATGCTTGCCGCGTCAAATAAGGGAGAGCATAGAGTACTCATGGATAAAAGAGAAAATAAGCAGGTCGCTTTTCTTTTATCGGACAACTGGATATTGATTTGTAAGTTTCACATGGTGTTCATTCGGTTGCCTTACTGCTCCATTTGCAAAATGTAGAACATCCAACTGCTAAGTGCTGGCAATAATGGTCGATGAAGAGTAATGTGAGTGCACGAGTGTACCTGAACGGACGGCACTAATTGGACATCGTACTGGTACGTATCTAGCTGCTGTTGGTATCCAAAGTATGGTGGTACGTGCTTACTCCATTAAATTGTTAACGGAAAGGAACGATGCATTGCACATGCAACGTTAGTTGTGATACTGGTAACTGTCGGCCTTTATGCTTTCGTGGGTCAAGCATTTAAAAATAGAGAAATGCAACAGTATAGTCGCCAATTTCATCTTATGCTTTCATCCTTTCTTCTTTCTCTCTGGTAACATATATACGCTAGATTTTGTCAAAATATGGACGGGTTAGAATTTATGGTTTGTAACTTAGAGGGTTCAAGGAGGGGGTTTATTATGCTCCGTTGGTTTAGAGGGAAGGTCAAGAGGCATCAGCAAACCACTAATGAAGATGGTGCGTGAAGACGGCTTGGACTGTAGGCAGGGCGGAATTAGGCTGGTGGGGTGGTGCCAGAGAGTGGGTCGGAGAAGCTACTGGACAGCGATGTGATGCTAAAATTATGGGGCAGAGAGGTGAAGAAAATTCAGCAATGACGATCGATGCTGGAGATAAGGAAAGATAGAAGAGAAGGCACCGGGGCACAGAGGAGCGGCGGCAGGCTCGGCCGCATCAATGTTGTGCACCAAAAAAAAAGTAACAATGACCTTTTTTTCACCCTCAGAAGAAAAAAGAACAGGCTGAAACAGAAAAGATAGGATTGCCCAATTGAACCGATCCTATTAATTAAAAGGTCTTTTACGATACATCCTACTATTTGGAGCAGCAATATAGAAGCACGGACTGTTAGATTAACAGAGTAATCTAGATATTTAACATTTAAGGAAAATTTGATCCGTCTCTAATAATCCAACGATTTCAATTGCCTCTAATTCAGTCACCGCCGCCTTCCTCCACTTCTCTCGCTGATTGAGTCGTCGTGCCCCGTCTTGCCGTCCTGCCACCGCACCACCGATGCTCCCAGATTTCCGATTCTTTGTTTCCCCCGATGCTCTCAATTCTCTCCAGTTAGACCATTTGCTTGCCTCAATTTGTCCAATGAATGTTTGCAGCGTCATACTCAAGGAACGAATTCGAGCTACAGATCCAGCCTTTCCTCGCCGGAGAGCTGTCCCCGCCGTGCTCTAGCGACGGTGGCTCCCTTGTTGTCCCGCTACCGAGCTTTTGCTGCCTAGACCTGGGCTTTCAAAGCTTGCGGATCGTCCTCCTAGACGCGGTGTCCCTTGCAAATTTTTCCACCGTGTGGGAAATGAATGCAATTCCTAAGTATCACGTGTTGCTGGTTTGTGGGCCTGGGTCTGGGTGTACATAAATTGTGTTCCGAATCTACCCCTTGACTTGTGGGATTTATTGTTCATATCTCCCGACTTTGCTTCTAAAGTTTATATACTGCTCATGTGGAGCCACATATACTATCTACATGATCTAGTAGTATAGATTAATCTCTACCATTAATCAATATAAATAGCGGTGATCCAGAAGACACAGTAAAAGACCTCTTAATCAAAGCTGCACACCACACTTTCTCTCGCTCTCATTTGGCCGGACAGACAGGCACTACCTCAGGACACACCAGCACTGACGGGCGCAAAATGGAAATCGCTGACGGGTTCTGCGCCCGTCAGTAAGCTCCTGTCAGTGGAAGTGATACTTTCACTGACGGGCGTAGGGCCCGTCAGCAGAGACCACTTTTCACTGACGGGTGGATCCCGGCCCATCAGTGAAAAGACTTCTAGCGCTGCCCGGGCGGCATCCTGAGAGGACTTTCACTGACGGGAGCGGAACTTCCGCCCGTCAACGGTAGTACTATCATACATTCTTCTGACGGGTACATGGCCGGTGCCCGTCAGTGGAAGTACTATCATACATTCTTTTAAACATATCTGAATAGACAATATTTAATGTCATAAATATTAAGCATATAGCATTTAAGCACATATATTAAGCACAAATATTAAGTATATAACATTTAATATCACAAATATTAAGCACATACAGCAATTAATATCACAAATATTAAGTACGTACAAACTGGTTTACAACGAGTTAAAACAACAAACAAATGAATTTAACAGTGTTTATTTTCACTAGCCCTACTCTAGGTCTATGATGCTTGGCTAGTACTTGCAGGGCGGCGGTAAGCGGGTAATTGGACTCCCGCGTAGAAATCACCGCTTGGCCAAATGACTTCGTTGTTGATAATGTACGCGAAGATCTTCTGGATGCGGGCAAAGTCCTTCCTCCAGTCGTACTTATCGTCGGCCAGGTCGTGTATGAATTGAATTGATCCTGGCTCCATTGCGGGTTGTGGGATATGACGAACGCGTCTATGTGAGTGCAGACGTAGTACCCACATGTCACGCTACCTTCCAGCTGTTGCCTGCAAGGGAAGTTGAATTTGTGGATCAGTTTTTTGCTCTTGCATTCTGCTCCCCCCTTGCAAATTGTATTCCCAAAAAGCGGCTTCTAGAACTTCCTTAATTCCTGAGTAGTCTCGCTTGGCACTTCTTTGGGAATCAAAATAGTATATCATTCTTGAAGACTTGTGGATGACAATGAGGATCTAGTGGTCGCTGCGTAAAAGGTAACGAATAAATATAAACAGACGGGGATACGTCCTTAAGAAAAGCAAACTAGGCACAGTAGAAAGTAACTTACGGGGGGTTGTAGGGCATGAGTACGTAGTTCTTGTCCTTATGGTATATCAATGACTCAGTGATGAAATTTATTAGGACCGGCTTCGCTTCTTGTACATAATAGTCGTTCATGATGACCGGATCCATTATTCCAAAAGCGCAGTTGGGCAGACACCTACACTCTTGGGCTTGGTGAAGCGTCAGCCTGACGAGCATGGTGTCGAGCCAGAAGAAATTGAACAACATAAAGATATCTTCAAAATTGATGTCAAAGGTGTCATCTTGTCTGTCCAGGAAGAAACCGTAATCTTTTGGCACCTCGACCTTAAAGTGTAGCTCATAATCATCCCGATTCCGTGACCTCATCATGATTGTGTCATGGAGAAGTTTCATCTGTGCGGACAACCTCTGCACCTCATCATCTGGGAGCAAGGGCTCATCTGCCTCGTACACTACTCGTCGATGCTTCTTGACAGTTTCAGCAGATGTCTGGAAGGATAAGGCTTTTTTCTTGCTTTCCTTGCTTGCCTCCTTCACAGCGGTGCCGCCCCATTTGTGTGCTCTTTCTCTTTTCCTCTCCGGCTCTGGAGAGGAGGCCCTCTTGCCTCCCGTCAACGCTTCGCCCACTGCGGCATTGAGCGTGCTTGGAGATAAGACATTCTTTCCTGCTGCCTTCGGGTCATGGTGATGCTTGGAGTGCCTTTCACGGGGTGGTGAGTCCGTCTTGGGTTGCTCCTCCTCCTGGGACGGAAGGATCGTCGTGTGTTGCTGCTCGGCAAGATCGTCATCCTGATCAACGAACGAAACGGGCGTACTGCACAGACCCAGCGGAGACGGGCCGGCTCCAATTGATGGAGAGGGGATGGTTGATGTACTAAGAGAGGACACCCCGGGGATAATTATCTTTGACTTCGGCCACATGATGTAGTACCCCTTGCAGTCTCCTAGCTTCGTGACATCCTCTTCAGGGGCGACAGGGACTGCGATTTCACTGAACTCAGCGACGACGCAATCCACCTACACCCTCGCCATGTGGAAAAGTATAGCAGTGTTGTGGCATGTCGCGCCCCCTACTGTTGGGAAGACTAGGCCGTGTGCGACCGTCTTTTTCACGCCGGGCAAAGGGATAGTGAGGTGGCATTTTGTGGGGCCCTGCATAATAAACAATGTGTCATACCCATTGTTATCCACACAATGCTGTGAATTAGAGGCCCCATACAAGTGATTCATGATGGCGACGAAGCTTACAATGATGTCTTCGACAGGACTTAGCGACTCGGGGGCGACGTCGGAGGCTGAGGCGCAGCTACTCCATCCAGCAGGATAGGAGCCCTGATGTCCATGAGGATGCACAGGTGGACGAGATGCATTGCAAGTGTCGTAGCCTCTAGACTCTAATGTGTCATACCCATTGTTATCCGCACAATGCTATGAATTAGAGGCCTCATACAAGTGATTCATGATGGCGACGAAGCTTACAATGATGTCTTCGACGGGACTTAGCGACTCGGGGGCGACGTCGGAGGCTGAGGCGCAGCTACTCCATCTAGCAGGATAGGAGCCCTGATGTCCATGAGGATGCACAGGTGGACGAGATGCATCGCAGGTGTCATAGCCTCTAGACTCTAAAAATTGTTGCGCTGCCAGCTTGCCAGCCTCCTGGGCTGCACTTATCATCTCTTGCATAAGAGATGTTTGCCTTCCTCTCCTCCTCTGGCGAGCAGCCTCGCGGTCTTGAGGAAAGATTTCGTCCCATATAGCCTCGCTCCCGATCCCTCGGACACGCCCTGTCTTCTCCCTCGTTCCTAGAGCCTTCGAGAGATGGTCTTCCCACCTCTCACTATGGACGGAGTCCTGGGAGCCCTCAGGCTGCTGGGACAGCTGCCTTTGCAAGGGAAACGGCACAAGGTACGGACCGTTAGCGTATTGGAAGCACAATAATATATTTCAAAAAGACATTGGGTTTAGATTATACTAAACGTTCGGAAACCGCCTGAAGCTCGGGGTCCGTGATAATTGGTGACCCAGTAGCTGGGTCAGAAACTGTGTGCGTCCTCATCCAAATCTGGTTGTGTTCCTGCTTCATATCGGCGAAAGGAACCGGTTTGCCAGCCGCTATCAGCGCGGTGTCCTCTTTGGCCCAGATCGGTCTCTTCCCTGGAACACCTCGGCTGCCAAGGTGGTGGGGGAATTTGTTCTTCGCGCGCAGCTCCTTTCCCCGGCGGCTTTTCTCCTTGAATGCGTCACTCTTCTTGTCAGCAACGAACTCCTCCCAGTGTTCGAGTTCTATCTTTGGCCATTTAGTTTTAATTGCAGTTTTGAAATCGGCGTCTAGAAGTTTCGTTGCTTCATATCGCCATGTCCTTAGCGCATCACACATGATGCTATCGGCTTTCCTCTGCACTCTTTCCTTGTTAGCCTCTGGGATAGCGTACTTATCCCACAGCTTGTCGAACAGGATCTTTTTCTGGGCGTCGGTCATTTTCTTGAAGTCCCAGCATGTGATCCTGACATGCTTACGGACAATGTACCCGCAGGTGTTGTTGAACGACCTCGCAGCCTTCTCGGGACTTGCAGGAACACCTGTTACGCCAACTCGAGTGACGACGAATGTCTCGTTCGTTAGCTGGTTGCCACCTCTAGGGTTGTACCGACTCTTCGGCTTCGATGGTGCTGCTGACGACGGCTCCGGCGCCTCCTGTTCTTCCAATCCCGACTCGCTAGACCGAGAATCATCAGATGAGCCAGACGCACTCTCTTCATCTCGCGCCGTGGGAGGTGCAGGTGCTGAAGGTACATTCTCCGGCTCGACGGCAGGTTCACTGGCCAGCTTGGGGGCAGGTTCAATCGGGGCCGCCACGTCTAGGGGCGCCGCCCTGTCATCATCTACGCGGGCTAGTTTCCCGGGTTGGCGACGAGTCCATTTCCGATTAAGAAACCTACCGAGGGTAGTAAGTCTTAGTGTGATCAGTGATTTGACTGTTACTATTTTCTATCTTTGAGACAACAAAATTTTCAACATATGTAAGGATCATACTTGCTCATAGAATAATAAAATGAAGTCATGACTCATGAAACAATTTTTTTCATCACTCCAAATACACATCCATTAAGTTAAGAATAAATCTGATAGCAATATGTTCTTCCTCTTTGTTTTGTTGTTACATGTAGAAATATAACAATTGACAGATTCAATGTAGTGATCAAACAAATTAATAAAGGTTATTGAAAAGACTGCATCAAATATGGTCTAGTATATGTGAAGCTCAAGTAGGTAAAGATTCATGTCATTCAAGCATTATAAATAATAAGATTTGGCTCTTGCACCTTCAACAGTTCGCCGCATTGCAAAAAGAACCAGAGTGCAGCCAGTCAGATCATTACGAATGACTAATAAATGGGACAAGAAAATGCTTAGCAAAAGAGAGAAGAAGCCCACTGCACAAAAACTTACGATATCTGGTGTTTGCTCTATAAAGTAAAATTTATGGATTTAGTCAAAATGTCACAAAATTACGTACATTCTTTTAAGAAATCGTTTCCAAAACATTAGATATATAGCCAGTAGTGTAGCTTAGGGGTCGGGTAGTTATGTGAAAACTTTCGATCGTCTGATCAAAGCATGCGTTTCGAGTGTTACACAAAATCTACGCTACGGCGACGTCAATCCTTCTTATCTCCTTGATTACCGCCAGAGATTTATTTTGATTGAAGAATTTCCGGTCTCATGATTAAGCAAAGATGAAGACATGCACGTATGGACGTCTTTGACAACCATGTAAATGGACATGTAAGATTGAGAATGAATGATATGCATGCGTAATGCCTTATACTAGTCAGAGAGTTATGTAAGAAATTTCAAGTTCACGTTCACTTTTACGTCAAGAGCAATGAAAACGAGAAAAATCTGACAGATGATAAATCAATAAAATAGTGAAAAATATAAATGCTTAAGCTGAATTTTTAAAGAGTACTATAACACTGTACATACTACACGGGGCAGAAATAAGAACTTTTCATGTCGATACGCTGCCCAAATAGAAAGCTGTTTGCATCAGTTAAAAAAAAATGGTGATTCCATATCGTAAGTCCTCATAAACTTGTCAATCCTAAAACAAAACAAAAAATCGATTGCACAAATCTAAAACAATATTATTAGTGCTCGCTTTGATCTACCAGTCGCACCGTTTTTCCTTTCCAATGCATCGGAAGAGAAAAACTGTGAGACTAGGTTTCAAGGTGTTGTGTTCTCTCTCGCCTTCATGCAGCCAGACCGGACTACGAGTGTGCCATGGTGTCTGGTGTAGTGACCTCAGCGGCCTCATGCACCATACAGTGCACTGTTGGCACTCGACCGGGGAGGAGCTCGTCCTAGTGGGGATGGTCGCAAGAGGATCCGTAAAAGGGAGAGGAGGACGAGCTTACCGGGAGAGAATGTCGCCGGGGAGGAGAGGATGGAGGTCGCCGATGGCCGGAGAACTTCGCCACGGAGGAGAGGTTGGGTGAACACGACGTTGCCGGTGGCCGGAGAGGCGAGCGTGCCGAGGAGGCTGAGACAGGCGCCGGCGCTAGGGCTCGGGCGGCGGCGCGGCAGCCTGGCGGCGGGGCTAGGGCACGGGTTCGCGGCTGGTTCGAATTGGAACGCGCGAGAACGGGTGAAATTTCGCAAAGTCCCAGTCATATAGTCTTACAACACCACTGACGCGCACATGATAGCCGCTCGTCAGTGGAACTCTACTTCACTGATCCCTGATGTACTTCCACTGACGGGCAATAACAAGTTACCCGTCAGTGGAAGACTTCCAGTGACGGGCGATAATAGGTTACCCGTCAGTGGAAGTATATTTCCACTGACGGTCAAGTGTTACGGCCCGTCAGTGGAGATTCTTTAGGGTTTGAGAATGGCTATTCCGGATGTCTGTTCCGGATGTTCCGGATGGCACTTCCGGATAGTACATATTTTCACCAAAAGCAAACTAAATAATTGAGCTAGTTTCACATCTAGACTAAAAAGGAGATAGATTTAATTACGAGCTATTCAATTTGATGTCCAGATTAAGGAGCTTGTCATTCATCCCCTGTGGTAGTGATAATTCTTTTGTAATATCCATCGCTATGTTATTATTGTATTAACTGATATGATATTCTGCGCTATTAATTATTGTACATTTCCTATACTACTAAATTATTGTACATTTGGTGTCATACATCCCTTGTTTTACATAGTCCCGAACATAACCATTCAATTCATCAAAATAATATTATTACACATTGAAGTTAGTTCTGATTGATCGAAAACCTAGGTTTCGTCGTCTTCCACACGCTTCTCAATAGTAGTTTTGACTTTCTTGCTGGTATACGTCAGTCCTTCAGCGTGACTGCGTCTTATGTAGGGACACGCATCCTGAGTACCTTTGCGCCTTTTGCTCGTTCGATCATCCACATCTTCTTCTTCTATGTCTGAATCGTCGAATTGATCGTAGTCCTCTTCGTCAACTACACCATCGACTCCGACAATACTCTTTTCCCTTTCCTCACGACAACACGCTTCTTATTCTTTAGGTCTGTTATGTAGAAGACTTCGACGAGTTGTTTGGCTAATACTCATGGCTCATCTTTGGGACTGATTGATTTGACTTGTCGTGACTCCATAGGGATCGGTGGAGGTATAACCATGGTACTGGTGTTCATATCTTCGATTCTGATGTCTTTCGCCCATCTGATATGAAACATGGGGATCTTAGTCATGGTGTAGTCAAGTTTCCAGATCTCTTCGATCACGCTGTAGTACCTACACTTCTTACCCTGATGACCAGTTCTAGACTCTTACGTTACACCGCAGTTCTGATACGTACTGCGCCAGTCTTGAGTCTCGGTATAGAATATGTATCCATTGATATCATACGATTGCCACGTCACGACTTTGCTATCGGGTTCTTGTGACAACATTCGGACGGTTTCTTCTTCTCCATTTGACGGCTCCCTTTCATACCAGTAGTCCTTTAGCCACCCGGAGAACTTTGCGTTATGCTCTTTCGTGAGTACAACTGTGCCCTTTTTTGGATTCGCTTCGCGCAACTGTTTCATGTGGATCTGAATATAAGGCCGTACCACAGCCAAGTGTTGCAACACCACGAAATGTGCTCTGTTGTAGTCATCTGATCTTTCCGATCGATATACATGTAAATTTTTATGCCCGATCGCACCTTTACCATCGAGCCTGCCTGTGTGCCGCGAAACTGGAACACCTATAGGTTTTTGATCACACATGTAATCCGTGCAAAACTCGACGCCCTCTTCGGTAGCATAGCCTTGGATGATGCTATCTTCTGGATGCGCTTTGTTATGAACGTAGCGCTTGATAACCCCGTTGTACCTTTCAAACGGGTACATGTTGTGCAAAAGCACAGGACTAAGGTCCAGTATCTCCGGGACGATATGGATCATGAGATGTACCATGACATCGAAGAATGCTGGAGGGAAATACATCTCAAATTCGCATAGTATGACAGTGATCTCGGCCTTCAATTTCAGGCAGCGTTGCACCGTGATTGACTTCTGACAGATAGTGTTGAAGAAGTTACAAAGGTCCGTTATCGTCTTGCGGACACCTGGCTCCCATGATACCTCTAATTGCAATAGGCAGTATCTGTGTGATCATCACGTGGCAGTCATGAGACTTCATGCCAATCAGTCGGTGAGTCTTCATGTCAACAAGTTTTCGGATGTTTGTGGAGTAACCCAAAGAAACTTTGACACCATAGAGGCATTCGCAAAGGCTATGGAGCTCGTCTCTACTCAGAGTGTAGCAGGCAGCAGGACAGCTGGTCTTGACTCTGATACCATTCTTCCCCGTCTTGGTCGTTTCTCTGGTTGCCCACAGCTCAGGTCTTATATTCATGTGTTGCATGTCTGCTCATGCCTTCGGTCCATCTTTTGTCTTGTCCGGAATGTTGAGCAAGAGACCAAGCAAGCTGTCGCAGACATTTTTTTCGACATGCATTACGTCAATGCTGTGACATGTGTCTAGGTGAGGCCAGTAAGGCAATTCTCAAAAAATAGATTTTCTTTTTCCAGACGCCCTTTACCGGCGGTTGTTTCTTTCCTTTTCCTGGCTCAACTTCGTCCATTTCATTCAATAGATCATAGATTTCTTATCCGGTCTTCTCGCGAGGCTTTGGACGGATTTTTTTTGTTCCGTCGAACCTTTCTGTGTCCTCTCACCATAGGTCATTCATGGTCAGCCACCTTAAGTGGCCCATGAACACGATTTTTCTAGAGCCCTCTAAGAAAACACTTGTGGTTTCTTTCATGCACTTAACACATGCTTTGTATCCTTTGGTGCACTGACACGCGTTGTTCCCGTATGCGGGATAATCTTGCACCGTTGTGAACAACAGGCCTTTCAGAGTGAAAAACTCTTCTTTGTCCGCGTCCCAGTCCTGAGCCCCTTCTTCCCATAGCGTAGCTAGTTCGTCCTTCAGTATTTGTTGATACACGTTAAGATCCATTCCAGATTGTTTTGGCCCTTGAATTAGAATAGATAGGTGCATATACTTCCGCTTCATGCACAACCATAGAGGGAAGTTATAGATCCAAAGAACAACGGGCCATGTGCTGTGTCTGCTGCTCATGTTGCCGAATGGATTTATTCCGTCCGTACTTATATCAAACCTGATATTCCTCGGATTACTACCGAAATCTGGGTATTCGGCGTCGATTACCCTCCACTAACAAGCATCAGCTGGGTGTCTCAACACCCCGTCGTTTCTTCGCCCCTCTTCGTGCCAACGCATCAGTTTTGCCTCATTCTTGTTACCGAATAAACGCTTCAAACGGGGGAGGACTGGAAGGTACCATATAACCTTTGCAGGGGCACCACTCGTCACTTCTTCCTCGTCATCGTCTTGGTTTCTGCCCCGCTTATATCGAGATGTGTTGCACACCGGACATTTGTGCAACTCTTTATACTCTTTGTGATAAATAATGCAGTCATTCCGACAAGCATGGAATCTCTCTACATCCAATCCAAGGGAGTAGACCACCTTCTTGGCTTCCTCGGTGCTCGTAGGCAACACGTTCTCCTTTGGAAAAACCGTCGCAAGATAAGCCAGTGTCTCATTGAAGTTTGCATCCGGACAGTTGTGGGCTGCCTTGATCCTTAGAAGTTCTAGCGTGACTGATAGACGCGTGTGCTCAGGATCGCAGCTGCGATACAGCGGTTTTGTCGAGTCTTCCATCAGTTTCGCAAACTTTGCGACCTCTCTTTCATCCTCGAGGTCTTCGACCACCTAGTCCGCCATGTGACTGTCCCTCAATATTTTAGCCAAATTGTTCTCCGTCTCTCCCGTCAAGTCATCCCTACATTCAGAAATATGGTCTCCATCTTCTTCTGCATCTTCATGTACGTCCTCTTCTTCTAAACATTCAGGACTAGCTAAAATTTTCGCCTCTTCACCGTGACTTATTCAACATGTATAACCTCCCATGAAACCTTGAGTCAACAAGTATAGCTACAACATGCATCTCTCCCTGAATATTATCGTGTTATTGCATACACAACACAGACAACACATCTTGTTCGCACCCCTTTTCTCCCTATCTTCCTCGGCCACATCTAGAAACTCATTCAAAGTATCGACGAAACTCCGTGTTGCCCTTTCGTCGTACATCCAATTTCGATCCATCGATCTCTACAACAATAAACTAATTGACTATAATCCAAATTAATAAAATAAGCACAAAATTAATTCTTTTCTTTCATGTATTACATCGTACCAAAGAGAGCTCGCTAGCGCCGTCAAGGAGTGGACTCGAGAGCCTTCCAAATAGGGTACGGAGAGAGAGGAGGGGAGGAAGAAAGAGAGGAGGGGAGGAGAGAGGGTTAAAAGAGATATAGATCTAGATTGTATATCTAGGAGGAGGAGGGAGGGAGGAGGAGAGTGGGAAAGAGAGGATGGAGAAGAGGAGGGAGAGGATTGAGAGAGATCTAGATCTAGGGTTCAAATCTATATGGAGGAGGGAGGGAGGATGGAGTGAGGAGGGGGAGGATGAGGAGGAGGAGGAGAATAGCATGGCTGCCGCGCAGTGTTAGGAGGTGCCCGTAGCTGGCCGTGTGAGGCGCGTGAGCTTATCGGCCAGCTGCGGGAGCCTCCGCTGTGATATGCGCAGAATTATCACTGACAGGCAAGATATGGCGCCTGTCATAATAAGTCTGCTCTGAAAGGCAGTCCTGGAGCAATCTTTCATTGACGGGCGACAATGGACCCGTCAGTGGAGATCAGAACTTTACTGACGGGCATGGGAGAAGAGCCCGTCAGTGAAGGTTGTCCGTTAGTGGAGATGCCAAGTTGCGCCTCTCGTCCCACTTTTACTGACGGGTGATTATTCTGCCCGTCAGTAGAAGTTTGGTGTCTCGTCTAATGCATCACTTTTTCTGACAGGTAGGAGCGCGCCCATCAGCGTTTCCTCTAATCAGCGACGCACATTCTCATACCTGTCAGTAATAATCATGTAGCAGAAGTATTTTTTGAGACAGTAGGATTGGCAATCTGATGCCATGAGTATGATGCACCGACACCTAACCAAAGCCACGAATATGATGCACCGGCACGGCACTACTATCCTCAAAAGCTGCAAAGATCTTAACCCGATTATAACCTACACTGGCATGTGCAGCACTACTAGTCCAATCTGGCTGGCCATTGACACAACAAAGACAAGCAGCACCAGCAGCATAAAGAAAAGGTAGGAGTATTTTTTTTAAGAAAAAAAGAGAGCAGTCCTCCAAATACAGTAAAAAACAAGGCGGCTGCTTGCTGCTGCTGTTAGTCGTACAGAGTGTACGAAAGGAGGAAAGGAGGGGCGAAGTGCACAATGGCAGCGGCATCTGCAAGCAACATCAACGACGTCCAAAGCTGAGCAGAAAGCTGACATGCACCACTGGTCCATTGACATTGCCTACCTATCTCCTATCCACCCACCTGCAACAGCTGCAGTGGGACGACTAGATGCTAGTGCATTTCATGTGGATCTTTATCGGCATCTGGGCCGTCCCATTTTGACATTGAATAATCCACCTCAGAAACCGTGGCGTTTGGCTATTATAATCGTGCCGTTGTTATTAACGCGTTCAAACTACCGCGCTACCCCACTCACCCCAGGTCTTTGGTAACGAGTCAAGATTTTGTTGATTCAGAGAAAAAAAAGAGACTTTGTTCTCTTCAAACGTCACTACAGAACAAATGACAAATCTTTTTTGCTTTAGGAGGTACACATTTATCCCTTAAAAACAAGTAAATCATGACACTTTAATCCTCTCCATCATAAAAACCAAAGCAGAGACAGAGCGTGTGAAGCCATGAATTGAGATATTGCAAGAGTATGCGAACCAATACCAATATGCCATGGAAACAAACAGTAACCGAAAAGATTGATATCTTTTACATGGCAAAGAACTTCTCCACTCGGAGGACAGTGTTAGTATTCCCCTTCCTTTTTTCACACAAAAAGAACAGGGTGAGAGACAATGATTTTCCTCCACTAGGCGGCAATTTTACAGCAGCATGGGGTTGGTGAATAAAACGCCAATGCAATTTTTACCATTACTTCACTGTTTCCCACAAAGAACAGATCGAATCAGATTAATAACTCTAATCTAGTTAGCTAATTAACTGAGCTGAACCGACGAAGTCAACAAATGCCATGGACAATGGGTGGCGTTTGGGGACTGCTGATCAATTCGTGGCGATGTGGATGGAGGCGTTCTTGGCGGCGAGGCAGACGGGGCAGGCGTCAAGCCTGGGCTCGCACGCCTTGCAGAGGCACAGGTGCCGGCATGGCAGCAGCAGCACCGTCGCCACGCCCTCGCCGCACGACTTGCACGCCCACCTGTAGCTGCCGGCGTTCTCCTTCGGCGCCTCGAAGCAGCAGGACCGGGCGTCGTCCGCTGCGGCGAGGGGCGCGGGGGAGGCGAATTCTGATTCGCCGAAGCCCTCGGCGAGGGCGGGAACGGAAGCGGCGTGGAGGAGGTGGTCGAGGGTGGAGCGGAGGCCGGCGGCGACGGCCTCGTTGCTACGCGCGAGGCCACACCACACCTGGCTCTCGGCGGCCGCCTGCTGGAGGCGCTCCTCCAGCTCGGCCGCACGCTGGCGAACGGCCTCCAGCTCTGCTTCCTTCTCCCTCAGCCGCCGCACCGCCGCCACCGACACCGGCGCGCATCAGAGACTGGGCACTGCCGCTTCCGCGCCTGTTCCAGCCCGGCGCGCATCCTCTCGCACTCCATCCGCACGGTTCCGTCTATCTCGGCGTTCTGCTGGTACAGCTCCGACACGAGCGCGTCGGCGAACGTCGATACAGCCGCGGACGGTCGCCCGCTGGTCGACGCCATCCCCGACTCCACAAATCGTCCCGCCGCGACACGCGCGTCCACGGCCGCAGGCACCGCCACCTTCGCCATGCCCGGCATCAGCAGCAGCGCCGACGACGACGACACGTGCTGTTCCACCTCCCTACCACGCTTATTCCGCGACGCCGCCAACGCCCCCGCCCGCGCCGCCGTTGTTGCACGTCAGCTCGCTCTGCGCGCCGCTGGCTACCGCGGCGCAGTAGTGGCCGTTGTTGGCCGCGGCCGCCGCGGACAGCAGCACCCCGTAGTCCTGCATCGCCCGCATCTGTCCCTCAACATCGTAGGCCGCATCTGCGGGGGAGAAAGACGCCGCGGGGACGCCGGCCAGGCCGCCGTACTGCGCTTGCACGGCCATGTGGAGAGGCAAGAACGAAGTAGTAGCAGGAGAAATGGTGTGATGAGGGGGTGAGGGCAAGAGCAAGAGGTGAATGGCGTTGGGGAGGGGCGGGTTATATAGAGGGGAGGTGGCGATGCCACATGGATGGATGGTGGCGAGCGACAGTGCAACACCAAAGGACAAAAGCAGAGGAGAGAGAGGCGAGGTGATAAGTGCACGCGGGGTTAGAAAGGCGGAGTTAATTAATTGCCGGTTAATACTGGCTTGACTAGTACTAATAAATTGAGAGAGCACAATAATGGCCTCCCTCTCTCTCCTATCCCAACGGCCAACACGAGCAAACCCAAAAGGTTGCGGTGGGGCCCGCAAATTCCTACATCTGCACAACAATCATGACGTGCGTGTGTACGCATATGATATTCTAAGACTATTTTCTGGTTTTATTAAATAGGTCATCTGATCCAGTGATCTGTCTCGGTGTCGCTTTCTTTTGCTGCATCTTGTGGAGTAAACAAACCAAATTGTTGATAGAATCAAAGCAGAAAGTGTGGAGTAGAAGTAGATAACAACAACTAACATGTGAGCCTTTCCGAAGGGAGGTGGGTTCCGTCCCTTTTCTTCAAACTTTGCTTTGTCCAACGCTGCGGCTCCTTTTTTTAAGGGAAAAATATAAGCCTGGAATTTGTGACCTTTTCAAGGCAAGGTTGGCGAACGAGGAGGCAACGGCAGAGCAGCATGTGGGACCCATGCGAACCAGAGTGATTGGTATGCCACCCGTATTCGTATGACTTGACTTTTCTTACGAGTAGACTATTCGTGTTTTTTTTTCTTTGCTGTTTCCTTTCCTTTTCTTCTTGTGTTTTTTAGTGCTGCAATGAAATTGGAATCTGGAATGCAGATGCACTCCTGGAGGGTGATGACTAGGCCCTAGTGATGACCAAACGGGTTGGCACTAGCTGCAGCGGGTGTTTGGATGGGTCGGTCCGTTGAAATCGGACGATCAAACCACCGGGAGCTCTTTGCACGCCAGATTGCACCGCAATTCCCCTTTCTTTAATCATCTCATTAACCTAACCTAGATCTATCTAATCTAATCTACACGTAATCTGGTTAATAAGTAGGGCGGCTAACCTAGCAGTGCAAGCCAATTATACAAGACAACAAGCAGCACTACTTAAAACTGGGGCCAGTTAACTGATTTCAGATGAGTTTCTCTTTCTAATAAAGTGGGCAGCTCTTCTGTCGCGCACTAAAAAATCTTGAGATATTTTCACTACCTCAGAAAACACTTCTGCTACACCACAATCGCTGACGGGCACGCGGAGACCCGTCACTGATTAGATAAACCACTGACGGGCGAGGACGGGCTAGTCAGTACTTGTAATAAAGAAGGCAAGGCATGCAACTTCTACTGACGGGCGAAAACTACCCGTCAGTAAAAGTGGGGATGGAGGATGAACTTACCATTTCTTCTGACACAAACCTTCACTCACGGGCGGCAAGTACGTGCCCGCCAGTGAATGTCTTACTTCCACTGACGGGTCAACAAGCGACCGTCAGTGAAAGTCGTCTCCAGAAATGCCTTCCAGGGCATACTTATCACTGATGGGCTATGGTTTGTGCCCGTCAGTGATGTGTATGCACTTATATATACTAGTGGCAGCGCCTGCAGCTGGCCGTTGAGCTCGCGCGCCTCACACGGCCAGCTGCTGCTCTCCCCCTCCTCCCCTTTGTCCCAAATCTCCCCTTGGCCTCCACCCCTTCCTCCCCCTCCTCCCCCTTCTCCTCCTTGGCCTCATCCCTCTCCTCCCTCTCCTTCCTCCCTCCTCCTCTAGATCTAGATCAATCCTCTCCCTCCTCCTTTGTACCCTTTTTCCCCTCTCTCTCCCCCTCCCCTCCTCTCTCCCTTCCTCCTCCTCCTAGATGTACAATCTATATCTAGATCTCTTTTAACCCTCCCTCCTCCTCTCCACCCATTTTCACATCTCTTAATTTCCTCCCCTCCCCTCCTCTCTCTCCTTACCCTATTCGGAAGGCTATCGAGTCCGCTCATTGACGGCACTAGCGAGCTCTCTTTGGTACGATGTATTACATGAAAGAAAAGAAAAAAATTGTGTTTGTTCTGTTAATTTGGACTATAATCAATCAGTTTCTTGTTGTAGGGATCGATGGATCAAAATTGGATGTACGGCGAAAGGGCAACACGAAGTTTCGTCGATACTTTGAATGGGTTTCTAGACGTGGCCGAGGAAGCTAGGGAGAAAAAGGGTGCGAACAAGATGTGTTGTCCGTGTTGTGTATGCATGAACATGATAATGTTCAGGGAGAGAGGCATGTTGCAGCTACACTTGTTGACACAAGGTTTCATGGAAGGTTATACACGTTGGACAAGTCACGGTGAGGAGGCGGAGATTTCAGCTACTCCTGAATGTTTAGAAGAAGAGGACATACATGAAGACGCAGAAGAAGATGAAGACCTCATTTCTTAATGTATGAAAGACCTAACGGGAGAGACGGGGAACAATTTGGCTGAAATATTGAGAGACAATCACATGGTGGACCAGGTGGTCGAAGACCCCGAGGATGAAAGAGATGTAGCAAAGTTTGCGAAACTGATTGAAGACTCGACAAAACTTCTGTATCGCAGCTGCGTTCCTAAGCACACGCGTCTTTCAGTCACGCTATAACTTCTAAGGATCAAGGCAGCCCACAACTATCCGGACGCAAGCTTCGATGAGACACTGGCTTACCTTGCAACGGTTTTTCCAAAAGAGAACGTGTTGCCTACGAGCACCGAGGAAGCTAAGAAGGTGGTCTACCCCCTTGGATTAGATGTAGAGAGACTCCATACTTGTCGGAATAGCTGCATTATTTATCGCAAAGAGTATAAAGAGCTACACAAATGTCCGGTGTGCAACACATCTTGATATAAGCGGGGTAGAAACAAAGAAGATGATGAGAACGAAGTGACGAGTGGTGCCCCTACAAAGGTTTTGTGGTACCTTCCAGTCCTCCCCCGTCTGAGGCGCTTATTCGGTAACAAAAAGGAGGCAAAGCTGATGAGTTGGCACGAAGAGGTGCGAAGAAAGGACGGAGTGTTGAGACACCCAGCAGATGCTTGTTAGTGGAGGGCAATCGACGCGGAATACCCAGACTTCGGTAGTGATCCGAGGAATATCAGGTTTGGTATGAGTACGGACGGAATAAATCTATTCGGCAACATGAGCAGCAGACTTGAGATGTATTTCCCTCCAGCATTCTTTGATGTCATGGTACATCTCATGATCCATATCGTCCCGAAGATACTGAACCTTGGTCCCGTGTTTTTGCATAACATGTACCCGTTTGAAAGGTACAACGGGGTTATCAAGCGCTACGTTCATAACAGAGCGCATCCGGAAGGTAGCATCATCCAGGGCTACGCTACCGAAGAGAGCGTCGAGTTCTGCACGGATTACATGCGTGATCAAAAACCTATAGGTGTTCCAGTTTCACGGCACATAAATTGAATGGTTATGTTCGGGTCTACATAAAACAACGCTAATTATTCTAAATTAGTAGTACATGAAAGATTTTGTAATTAATAATTTAATAGCGCAGGTTGAATGACAAGCTCGTAAGTTTAGACATCAAATTAAATGTGAAACTAGCTCAATTATATAGTTCGCTTTTGGTGGAAATACAAATTGTCCGGAACCACCATCCGGAACATCCGGAAGAGACATCCGGGTTCTGAAACCCTAGAACATTTCTACTGACGGACGTTATGAAATTTCCCGTCAGTAGAAGTATCTGTGAGTCCACTCGGACTTACTTCCACTGACGGGCCTCGAGACACGACCGTCAGTGAAAGTATACTTCCACTGACGGGCCGTTTTGATTCGCCCGTCTGTGTAAGTACTTACATGGCCTATGCTAACTTTCACTGACGGGCTTAGACCAAGGGCCCGTCAGTGGAGATGTTCTATATATATTCGGGACTTGGCAAAATTTCGGCAGTTCTCGCGCGTTCAATTTTGAACCAGCCGCGAGCCCGTGCAACCCTAGCCCCGCCGCCAGGCTGCCGCGCCGCCACCCGAGCCCCCTCCGGCTACCTCCGCCCGAGCCCCCGGCCCCCCGCCACCGCCCGAGCCCCCTCCGGCCGCCTCCGCCCGAGCCGCTGCCCGAGCCTCCGCGCCGCCACCACCCCCAACGCCGACCTCCATCTCCGGCGGCGTTCTCCCCCGGTGAGCTCCCCCTTCTCCTCTCCCTTTTCCTCTTCTGCTTCCGCCATCAAAGCACCAGTACTTCCTGTGACACATGCTTCAACTTGCTATAGTATGGAAAGATCTCTGGACAACCTAATGAGTAGTATTTGGAGGGTAACTCAAGTGATTCAGCCACATTTTCCAATGCCAAACACCTGATGTCACCCAGCTCCTGTCGACAGGTAGGGCAGCGGTTGTGCACCCGAGCTTTGCAGGTTGAGCAAAGGGTATGACCATTTTGGCACTGTAAAATTAGAAAAAGGTTATTTTGTCGTTGTCAACTTAAATTGAAGAAGCTCTGGACATGTCAAAAGCAAGATGCCTGTAGTAAACAATATCTTGAAATGCATAATTCAAACAAACCTATCAAAGCAGAATGGAAGGCAAGAAACTAGTTAGGCATAATTAGATAGCATACCGATATTAGTATGCAAGATCACAAAAATGTTTAAACTTGGAAGGGCATTTGGTAATTGTGTAATACTGTGCATGAAGCTTGATTGACCGATTGTAATTTTGTACTTTTGAAAAGCTCATAAAAACTAAGAAACTTCAATCATGCATAAACTTATTTGTTCTGCTGTATTTGTATTATATTACAGCATATTTTTCCTATAGCTTATTGATTACTCCTATTCCCCACAAAAAATTACTTAAGAAGACTGAGTTCACTCAAGTCAAATGAAAGATTATGCAACAGTTATGCTAACTACAAACTGGAAAAGGAATCCTTCTAAAGAATGTTTATTCCAAGAATATGCAGCCCATGTGTAAGCAGAGGCCCTATTGATGTGTGCATCTTGTGCTATAGCATAAAAAAGGACGTATGCTACCTACACAGCCAGCATGAATAGATGGTTTAAATTGTAATGCAGGATGCATTCATAGTAAAATTTGAAGGCTTCATGCAACATTTATACTAACGTAACAGTTCACACACTCGAACTACATGGGATGCTGCAGATGTATATATGTACCATGATTAATGTATATGATTTGTGCTGTTGTCTTATCGTATATGCAATAGTTCTAATGTTGCTGACGAAAGTGCTTTGTTTGGTATTGACATATATCCATGTTCAGCATCGAATAAGTGCTTATGAACTAATCTACTTCCTGCTTAGAACTTAAAGAATGAAATAATTTAGTCCCATGGTTCCTGAACTGAATTCTTGATTGGTGAGAGTTTTTGTGCAGTGGGCTTCTTCTATCTTTTGCTAAGCATTTTCTTCTCCCATTTATTAGTCATTCATAATGATTTGACTAGCTCCACCTCTGCTTCTTTTCGCAGTGCAGGAAACTGTTCAAGATCTGCACCTCTGGTTCTTTTTGCAGTGCAGCGAACTGTTGAAGGTTCACATATTTGATCCAGCCTTTTCAATGCGCTGTATTAATTTGTTTGATCACTACATTGAATCTGTCAGTTGTTATATTTCTGCATGTGCATTTCGAGTGATGAAGAAAAGGTTTCATGAGTCATGACTTCATTTTATTATTCTATAAGCAAGTACGATCCTTACATATATTTGGAGAGGAGGTATTGTCCTCGTCATGTGCTCCTGACTTCATTTTTGCTATCTTGAAAATTTTGTAAAACATGTCATATTATTTCTACGGTTTTACTATGTTGAAAGCTATTTTTATCTCAAAGATAGAAAACAGTAACAGTCAAATCACTGATCACACTAAGACTTACTACCCTCGGTAGGTTTCTTAATCGGAAATGGACTCGTCGCCAACCCGGGAAGTAGCCCGCGTAGATGATGACACGGCACCCCTAGATGTGGCGGCCCGTATTGAAGCCCTGGCCCAAACCGATCAAATAGCCCCTCAGCTGGCGAGTGAACCTGCCCTTGAGCCGGCCAATGTAGGTTCAGCACCTGCACCTATTTCGGCGCGAGATGAAGAGAGTGCGTCTGGCTCGATTGATCGGTCTAGCAACTCCGGATCGGAAGAACAGGAGGCAGCACCATCGAAGCCGAAGAGACGGTACAACTCTAGAGGAGGGAACCAGCTGACGAACGAGATATTCGTCGTCACTCGGGTCGGCGTAACAGGTATTCTTGCGAGTCCCGAGAAGGCTGCGAGGTTGTTTAGCAACACCTGCGGGTGTATTGTTCACGAGCATGTCAGGATCACGTGCCGGGACTTCAAGAAAATGACCGACGCCTAGAAAAAGGTCCTGTTCGATAAGCTGTGGGATAAGTACGCTGTCCCAGAGGCTGACAAGGAAAGAGTCAGAAGGAAAGCTGACAGCATCATGTGTGCTGCGCTAAGGACTTAGCGATATGAAGCAACGAAGCTCCTAGATGCCGATTTCAAAACTGTAATTAAAATTAAATGGCCAAAGGTAGAATTCGAGCACTGGGAGGAGTTCGTTGCTGACAAGAAGAGTGACAAATTCAAGGAGAAGAGTCACCGGACGAAGGAGCTGCGCGCGAAGAACAAATTCCCCCACCACCTTGACAGCCGAGGTGTTTCTGGGAAGAGACCGATCTGGGTGAAAGAGGACGTCGCGCTGATAGCGGCTGGGAAACCGGTTCCCTTCGCTGATATTGAGCAGGAACGCGCCCAGATCTGGATGAGGGCGCACACAGTTTCGGACCCAGCTACTGGGTCACCAATTATCACCGACCCTGAGCTTCAGGCGGTGTCCGAACGTTTGGTACAATCTAAATCCACTGTCTTCTTCAAATATACTACTATGCTTCTAGTTCGCTAATGGCCCGTACCTTATGCCGTTTACCTTGCAGAGGCAGTTGTCGTAGCAGCCTGAAAGCTCCTAGGAATCCGTCCAGAGTCAGAGGTGGGAAGACCATCTCTCGAGGGCTCTAGGGACGCGGGAGAAGACAGGGCGTGTCCGAGGGATCGGGAGCAGGGCTATCTGGGACGAAGTGTTTCCCTAGGACCGCGAGGCTGCCCGCCAGAGGAGGAGAGGAAGGCAAACATCTCTAATGCAAGAGATGATAAGGGCAGCCCAGGAGGCTGGCAAGCTGACGGTGCAAGAATTTTCACAGTCTAGAGGCTACGACGCCCGCGATGCAGCTCGTCCACCTGTCCATCCTCATGAACATCAGGGCTCCTATCCTGCTGGACGGAGCAGCTGCGCCTCGGCCTCTGACGCCGTCCCCGAGTCGCCAAGTCCCATCAAAGACATCGCTGTAAGCTTCGTCGCTACCATGAATCACTTGTATGAGGGCTCTAATTCGCAGCATTGTGCGGATAACAATGGGTACGAAACATTCACTACTACGAAACATGCCTTTAGAGGTGGTTGAATATGATCATTGGAGGTGGTTGGCCCAACCGACTGTGAGAGATGGTCTCTGATGACCCCTAAGTTCACAGTCGGTTGCTAAAAACCTGACTGTGATGACTCATTCATCAGAGGCGGGCCACATACGACAACCGCTTCAGATGTAAATGTCATCAGAGGCGGGTCGTAGATCATAACCGCTTCAGATGTAAATGTCATCTGAGGCGGGCCGTAGGTCAGAACCACTTCAGATGGCTTTGTCATTCGAGTCAGACTTTTCCATGGACCGCTTCTGATGATCGAGCCATGCCAGGCCTTCGAATGAGTCATCAGAGTCGGATCTTACCTTGAACCGCTTCTGATGATCGAGTCATGTCAAGCCTTTGACTGAGTCATCAGAGTCGGATCTTTCCTTGAACCGCTTCTGATGATGCCATCAGAGGCGGCCTTCTTGTTTCACCCGCCTCTGATGTCTGCATCCAGAGGGCATGACTAGACTGCATTTTGGGCTAGCCTCAGGTTTTGCTAGCCATGCCCTCTGAAAATTGACTGATGCACATATATAATGATAGATTCATATAATAAAGCAACTGATAGCCAATAATCACATCACAATAAAGCAAATACACACATCACAGTACACAACCAACAATCACAAGTTCTGAAATAATGACAAGTTCTGAAATAATCACAAGTTCTGAAATAATCACAAGTTCTGAAATAATCACAAAGTTCTAAAATTATCACAAGTTTTGAGACAAAGCTAGTCCGCTACACCTCCACCATAGAAATCACCTTGAGGGTTTAGGACTTGTGTGTTCATGAAGAACGCAAAAATCCCTCTAATCCGCGCTAGCAATGCTTGATCATCTTCTGGGCCTCCCTCATCTTCTACCTTCCAAATCTTTCGCAAACGACGGAGAGGACAAATTATCTGAAATGCAAATACATATATGAATATATATGTAGAAATAACAAACCTTGATATCTTGTTTCCTTGTGATGAAACTCATAACCTTCTCCATGTGGTGGCAAAGGTAGAATTCACAAGTGTTAGTTCCTTTAACCTGTTGTCTGCACTGCAATTAGAAAGGAATGTATTGTTAGATACATTCGAATGGTACTTAGTGGAGTTGTGATATGATAACATATATATTACCGGAAAGTTAAATCTGTGCGATAACTTGGATCCTTTGCCCTTCCCTCCCCGAGCATGGAATTCTAAGAATGCCTTGTCAAGTATGTGCCTAATGGGCTTGAAGTCGCGAGTAGGATTTTTCGAAGAATCAAGGTATATCACCTTGTTTCTTCTTGGAACGAGGACTATCAAAACCCAATGGAAGCTGCATATATAGATGTGTTGTCATGGGTACTACAAAATATTGATCTGGTTTGAAAATAACCAAATAGCGGAACACATACCCAGGTTTGTATGCAAACATAAAGTATTCCTTATCCTTTTAAGCCAACAACGCCTTTGTAACATATTGCAGCACGAATTCTTCATTGTCCGCAATGGCTTGGTCCGTGACCTTGCATGGGTCAAGTAAACCAACCGGTTCCTTGAGCATCTTGGCCTCGTTATACATGTATCTACAGAAATTGTCGGACGATATTATAACTAGCATAACATATGTAGATATTACGATTATGATCCGAGTGAGCAGACTTATAATGTCCAGCATCTCAAGAGGGATTGCTCGAGGGCGTCGAGTCTTAACAGATCAAACAAGTCCTCGAAGAACACATAGAACAGCCCATCGAGGTCTTGGTGCCACAAGTGCTCCTCTCGAAACTTGACCTTGATGCCGACTGGCCTGCTTCTGGTGTCTCCTTGAAGAATGTTGCTCTGTTCCATGTACCATTGGTGCAATCTCTGACATGCTGTTGACAAGGACTTCAACTCATGCTCCGCCACCATTGGCTCTCCGTTAACAAATTTGACAGTCAACTCCATCTTCTCAGGAGAGGGTGGATTGACACTCTTGACACTCTTCGCACTCTTCGTGCTCTTCTTGCTCGTGCTCGTGCTCTTGCTGGTCCTGCTTCTCTTCTGACCTTTTCCATCCTTTTCTTCTGAAGGTTTTGGAAGTGCCTTTTCTTGGTGAGTTGTTGCCACAATGGTATGCTCCTCTCCCGGCGGTGCAACTAACTCAACGACGTCAGGGATGTCCTCATGCACGGTCTCCGCTACAAGCTCCATGGGTGTCGGATTCTTCTCGCACGCCTGTGAGTGGTTTGACCAGACAGGTTACCATAGGCAGGATAGTCATTTATGGTGCAGAACAGGAGGCTGCGTAAGGTAAAGTGTTCCCTTTTGTCGGCATCCCATACATCGTCAACCCCTTCGTTCCATAGAGTCTGAAGATCTTCCATCAAGAGTGCTAGGTATACATCAATATCATTTCCAAGTTGCTTCGGGCCTTGGATTAGCATGGCCATCATGATATACTTTCGCTTCATACAAAGCCAAGGAGGGAGGTTGTACACGCACATAGCCACCGGCCAGGTGCTATGTCGACAGGTCATGCTACCGAAGGGATTCATTCCATCCGTACTCAACCCGAACCTTACATTTCGCGAGTCGGCTCCAAACGTTGGATACCTAGTGACGAGGGGAGCCCATCCGGGTAGGCCCAACATAGCGAGTTGGCCCATTAGGCTCGGAGAGTTCCATGGAGGCCCACTCAGATGGAGGCCCAAGAAAGGCCCGTACGGGTGCAACGTCCGGGTGTCATCAAGGCAGACGTTATTACTCCATCAAGGCAGGCGTTTTATCAGCTTGAAGGCTGGCGTTACTCGGACGGTTACACAGTGTAAATACCTCAATTAATTTAGGCGGTTACTGTAGCTCAGCCGACTGTCCGAGTCGGCTGATGTACAAGCCTATATAAGGCAGAGCCCCCCATGCAGAGGGGGCTCCAAGCGCTGAGTTCTCTGATCTCTCGACTCTAGCTAGATTCTTTTCCATAGACTAGCTTCATCTTCAACTTCTTGTAATCTTTTTCACGCAAGACAAGTAATACAAACAGCAGGAGTAGGGTATTACCTCCGCCATTGGAGGGCCTGAACCTGGGTAAAAACTCTTGCGTGCACCGCCTGAATCTTCCTTGCGTGCTCCCCCAAAACCTATTACAAATGGATATTACCGTGAAATTCCCGCGACAGTTGGCGCGCCAGGTAGGGGAGTCGCGTTTTGGAACCATGATCCAGGCGGGATCCTCTCCCGCAGCTGGCGGCAAGCTGGACGCCGGCGATGCGCCGCTCGCCGCGCACTCCGAAGACACGGAATTCATTTTCGGCAGCCTTCGCTTTGTGGCCGATGTTTTCGGCCAACTGCACCTTCAGGACCCGCGTCCCCGCCCCGCGATGGAAGCGAAGCCTGAGCTCCGGCTTGGATCTCCTTCCGCACCGGGCAAAGACGTGGAGCGCTCCCAGTTCGTCGCCATGGTGGGCGCTGAATCCCTCCTCCCCGTCTTGGATTCTGAATCCGACGGGGACGAGAGTTCGCACAGCCACACTGCCTCGGCTGAGGTGTACGTGGTTGGGCCCGGTGCGACGGATGACGCGGGTACATCTGCTGCAGCGGCCAGGGCGGCGAACGAACACCTGCTGACGCCCATCGACGGGCAATTGGAAGCCGAGAGGGCCTTAGAGGCCTCTCGGCAAGCCCTTCTTGTTGACCGAGAGCGTCTCGATCAAGAGAGGGCGGCTCTCGAGCAGCGAGAACGGCAACGAGATGAGCCCCACGGTTCACGCAGTCGCGCGAACCGGCGCGCCTCTTCAGCCGCCCGGAGGAGCCGGGCTACTCGGGCCCCACTCTTCGGACGAGAACAGGATGGTGTCCCTATCTACCAGACACCAGCCCAAAATCTCTGTGCGGCTGCCGCGTTGGCCGACTCACTGCCGCCCCCGGCGGATGGTCCCGCGGCAGAGATCCATCGCCGAGTCGTCACTCTGATGAAGACGGCGGTGGAACAGCAGTACGAGGCCGGGTCGGTCAGCAACCGATTGGCCTCCCAAGCAACTCGGAGTCGGCCTTCGGCGACTCCGAGTCGCCCCATCACCGTTGGCTCGTCGCAGCCGAGTCGGTCCATGAATCGGCCTGATGCTCGCCAGGACATCAACCGACTCCAGGCGGAACGGCGTCAAGCCGGCTCCCTCCGGGCAAATGATGCCCGTGATGCTCGAGACGACATCGAGGGGCGACGAGTGGCCAGGTTGCGGGCCGAACGACGTGGCAGTGAAGTCAACCAGCCAGGTGGCTCCGCCTCCACCGGTCCGCTGTGCTTTAGCAGGCGAATTCGGTTTGAGCCGTTTCCGGACCGGTTCCGGATCGCCAGCGGCGTTGACAAGTATGGCGGTACTGCCAAGCCGGAAACTTGGCTTGCCGACTACTTAGTCGCTTGCAACATTGGAGGAGGCAACGAGCGTGTCGCCCTCCGAAGCCTACCCCTCATGCTGGAAGGGTCGGCTCGGGCATGGCTTAATAGCCTGCCCGAAGATAGCATCTATGACTGGAGGGACCTCCAAGAAGCCTTCGTCAAAAATTTTGAGGGCACATACAAGCGCCCCGAGAATGCACAAGACCTGTGGCTCTGTGTCCAGGAGAAGCGCTGGACCCGACTGCGCAATTCCATTGAGGACGTTACTGAGACGCAGGCCATTCAGGCCTTTTCCCAAGGAGTTAAATATGAGCTTCTGAAGCACAAGTTGGCCCGATCTAACATTCAGACCATGGGCCGACTCATGAAAGTTGCCAGCAAGTACGCGATGGGTGAGGAAGCAATGCGGTACGAGGACAAAGGTAAGGCAAAAGCCGAGTCCTCAAGCCGGAAAGTCCCCACCGACTCGGGTCGGAAGCGTGCGGACAATCGCCCCCCGAAGCGGAAGGCTGGCGGCGGAGATGGGGTCAGTGGAGCTGACCTGGTTGCGGCTGCTGAAAGAGGCCCCTAACGTGGTGACGCTGGCCAAAAGAAGGAGCGCCCTTGGCAACAGCGCAAGGCCCCAAAGCTTACCTTCGAGGAAATCCTTGACCGGCCCTGTTCATTCCACAGCACCGCCAACTATCAGGCGGGGCACTCGACCCGGGAATGCAGCTTCTTGAAGCGTCTCCGGGAAGAAAAGCAGCCTAAGCCGGATGCAGGCGGAGAAGGAGGCTCCGCTGCAGGCGGCGGCGCTGCGCAGTATCCCCCTCAAAGGGGGGTACTCATGATCTTTCAAGGATCCGACTCCAAAAGGGGTCGGAAGCTACGCTGTCGCGAAGTCAACGCGACGGTACCAGCGGTCCCTCAATGGTTGGATTGGTCCGAGGTGCTAGTCGGCTTCAGCCGACTCGATCACCCGGACCGAGTCCCTCACCCAGGCAAGCATCCCTTGGTGGTGGATCCGCAAGTCGGCGGGTTCAAACTCCGCAAGGTCTTGATGGATGGTGGCTCCAGCATCAACATAATCTTCATGGATACCCTGAAGAAGATGCAAGTCTCGGAGACCCAGCTTCGCCCCAGTAACACTTCCTTCCACGGAATAGTGCCTGGGAAGTGCGCCAAGCCGCTGGGTCAGATCTCCCTGGAAGTTGTGTTCGGCGAACCAAACAACTTCCGGGTCGAGACCTTGACCTTCGAGGTAGTCGGCTTCAAGAACGCGTACCATGCGATCTTTGGCCGTCCGGCTTATGCCAAATTCATGGCTAGGCCATGCTACACGTACCTGAAGCTGAAGATGCCGGGTCCTAAGGGCGTCATCACCATCACTGGCGACTTTGATTGCTCCAACGAGTGCGACCTCGCCAGCGCGGACATAGCCGAGTCCCTGATTGCGGCTCAGGAGCTGGAGAGCATCCAGGCGTCTGTCGGTTCAGACCAAACTTCACCCTGCAAGAAGGCGGCAACCGAGTCCACCTTCCAGTCGGCCAAGGACACTAAGCGTGTCCAGGTCCATCCTGAGCATCCGTCTAAGACGGTCCAAATCGGGACTGACCTCGAGGCCAAATAGGAAGGCGCGCTCGTCGACTTCCTTCGTGAGAATTGGAACATCTTCGCATGGAAGCCTGCTGACATGTCGGGTGTTCCAAGGAAGTTCGCCGAGCACTCCCTCAACGTCGCCAAGGACGCGAAGCCAGTGAAGCAGTCTCTCCGCCACTTCGTTGAAGACCGGCGCAAAGCAATTGGAGAGGAAATCGCCCGACTCCTCGCAGCCGGGTTCATCAAGGAAGTTCTTCACCCGGACTGGTTGGCAAACCCGGTCCTGGTTCTTAAGAAGAACAAAACTTGGCGCATGTGTGTGGACTACACGTCCCTAAACAAAGCATGCCCCAAGGACCCGTTCGCCTTACCCCGTGTTGATCAAGTTGTCGATTCCATGGCCGGTTGCGAACGTTTATATTTTCTGGATGCCTATTCAGGCTACTACCAGATCAAAATGAAAGAATCAGATCAAATAAAAACTTCTTTCATTACCCCGTTTGGGACTTTTTGTTATATCACCATGCCTTTTGGTTTGAAAAATGCTGGCGCTACATATCAACGTTGTATGCAAAAGTGTTTGCATGACCAGATAGGCAAAAATGTCCAGGCTTACATCGACGACATTGTGATAAAGACAAAGAAAACTGCGGACCTCTTGACCGACTTGGCCGAAACCTTCGCCAATCTTAGGAGGATCGACATGAAGCTCAACCCGGAGAAGTGCGTCTCCGGAGTTCCGGCTGGCAAGTTACTCGGTTTCATCGTTTTCGAGCGAGGAATCGAAGCGAACCCGGACAAACTTGACGCCATCATTAAGATGGGAAAGCCGAAGGATCTGAAGTCTGTCCAGCGCTTAACCGGGTGCGTGGCTGCTCTAAGTCGGTTCATAGCCCGACTCGGTGAGAAGGCCTTGCCTTTTTACCGACTTCTCAAGAAGTCTGACTCCTTCGAGTGGACGAATGAAGCACAAAAAGCATTCGAGGATCTCAAGCGCCTTTTGTCAACGCCTCCGATTCTCGCTGCACCAATGGAAGGTGAGCCCATGCTGCTGTACATCGCGGCCACGAATCAAGTGGTTAGCGTTGTTCTAGTGGTGGAACGTGCAGAAGAAGGCCGAGTCCAAAAGGTACAACGACCCGTCTACTACGTCAGCGAAGTCCTTTCCAAGTCGAAGCAGCGCTACCCGCACTACCAGAAGCTCGTCTATGGTGTGTTCCTGGTGACTCGGAAGTTGGTGCACTATTTTCAAGCCCACTCGGTCACTGTGGTTAGTCATGCCCCTTTGTCCGATATCATCAACAATCGGGATGCCACGGGCCGAGTCGCTAAGTAGGCGATAGAACTCATGCCGCATGACATCAGCTACGAGCTCCGCAAGGCAATCAAGTCACAAGCCCTCGCGGACTTCATCGTCAAGTGGACTGAAAGCCAGACCCTTCCGACTCAGGTGCACCTTTAGCACTGGGTCATGTACTTCGACGGTTCGAAGATGCCCGCGGGCACGGGGGCTGGAGTCGTGCTGATCTCCCCCAAAGGCGACAAGCTGAATTACGTGCTGCAGATCCACTTCGCCGCCTCCAACAACGTGGCGGAATACGAGGCGTTACTGCATGGCTTGCGCATTGCAGTTTCACTTGGTATTCGCCGACTCCTTTGCCGCGGCGACTCGGATCTGGTGGTGCAGCAAGTAATGAAGACTTGGGACGCCAAGGATCCCACCATGGCGGCATATTATGCCGCTGTGCGTTGGCTGGAAGGACACTTCGACGGCCTCGAACTTCATCACGTTCGTCGAGCAGACAACGAGGCAGCCGATTCCCTCGCCAGGATCGGCTCTGCTCGAGAAAAGGTCCCACCAGGGGTGTTCCTTCAGCAACTCTTCCAGCCATCCGTCAAGCTGGAGTCGGTAGCCGAGTCAGCGGAATCCGTGTCGCCAAACCCTGACCCGGCCAGTCCAACCCAGGAAGACGTCTTAGCAGTCATTCCCCTCTGGACTCAGCCGTTCCATGCATACCTCTTGCGCAAGGAGCTACCTGAGGATTCGACTGAGGCACGCCGCATTGTGTGCCGCGCTCGAGCTTACACCATCATCAATGGTGAGCTCTACGAGCGCAGTACCACTGGAATTTTCCAGCGTTGCATCTCGCCGGAGGAGGGCCGAACACTGCTTGAGGAAATCCACTCGGGACTCTGCGGTCACCATGCTTCGTCATGGGCCTTGGTCGCCAAAGCCTTTCGACACGATTTCTTCTGGCTCAGTGCACATGCTGATGCCGAGGAACTCGTCCGAACTTGCGAAGGGTGTCAGAGGTATGCTCGTCAAATACACATGCCAGCTACCATGCTCAAGACAATTCCAATCACATGGCCTTTCACTGTATGGGGACTCGACATGGTGGGTCCACTCAAAACAACCCGAGGAGGTTTCACTCATCTCCTTGTGGCGGTGGACAAGTTCACGAAGTGGATTGAAGCCAAGCCAATTATGAAACTTGATGGTCCGACTGCCGTCAACTTCATGAAGGGAGTCGTCTTCCGATTCGGAGTTCCTCACAGTATCATTGCCGACAACGGCAAGAACTTCACTGCTGAAGTCTTCCGCCACTTTTGCCGGGACCATGGGATCCGGATCGACTACGCGTCCGTGGCTCATCCGCAGTCCAACAGCCAAATCAAGCGTTCCAACGCTTTAATCCTCCAAGGCATCAAGCCCCGGTTGTTAGTCCCGTTGCAACGGGCCGCCGGCTCCTGGATCGATGAGCTTCCGTCTGTCCTCTGGAGCTTAAGGACGACCCCAAACCGGTCGACTGGCTACACGCCGTTCTTCATGGTTTACGGAGCCGAAGCCGTCCTGCCGAGTGACATCCTCCACGACTCCCCGCGAGTCGCAGCATACCTGGAAAAGGATGCCGAGTCGGCACGACAAGATGAACTTGATCTCTTGGAAGAAGCGCGGGAACTCGCCCTCTCGCGTTCGGCCATCTATCAACAGAACTTGCGCCGCTATCACAGTCGGCAAGTTCGGGGCCGAGTTTTCAACAAAGGTGATCTGGTCCTCCGGCTAATCCAAGACAAGGCGGGCATGCATAAGTTGTCTCCGCCTTGGGAAGGTCCATTCCTCGTCAACCAGGGGCTTCACAACGGCGTGTACCGACTGGAGGACCCGGCAACCGGCGCAGTCACTGAACGGACTTGGAATATCGCACAGCTGCGTCCCTTTTACACTTAAACTTTGTACTTCAAACAGTTCATTGTTTCATTACGAATAAATATTTGTTTCCTTCGAGCGGCACTCGGGAAGCATTTTGTTTATTTAATTTCCATTTTCCGACTATGTTCCCTTGGGCAACCCCCGGGGGCTACGTCTAACAAATCCGAGTAGCTTAACTTCGGGCAACCCCCGAAAGCTACCTTAACCCACTGGGTGATTTATCACTCGACGCAAGTTATTTTGAATCTCCTAACTTTGTATCTACACTAGCGTCTAAGTAAACGTGTACGGTACCTAAGGCCCACTCTTCGTCCCCAACTACAGTCGCAACTCGGCTGTTCGGTTGGCAAGAGCAAAAGCTAAAGGTCGGCCTGCACGCGAACGGATCCGACTCGGCGGAAAAAACAAACTCGGACGAATCAAATAACTTGTGCAAATTAACTTGTGCAAAAGTCTTTACATTTTTCTACTCGGCATACCGAGAGATATTACATGATGATTTTCTATTATTCTGGAGTCGCTTCTACACGCTCATCCAGGTCGGTGAAGTCGGCGATCCGGCTGGCTGCGGCGCGGACTCGGGGAAGGAGATCCAGAGGGTTCACCGACTGACCCTCCTCGTCGACTGGGGCTCCAGCAGAAATGCTGTCGATATCCGCATCGGGATGGTGTGCTAACACCATTGCTAATGCCATGCCGGCTCCCGAGCGAGCTGCCGACTCCTTCCACTTCTCCACCTCCGCCGAGCCTTGTGAGAGCTTGTCGACGAGGGCGAAGATGCTGGAACCCGGCTCTTCTCCGGGCCATAGCTTGGTGCAGAGGCTTTGGGCAGCCGACTTCATATTCTGCACCAAGCTCTTGACTTGGAGGAGTCGGTTCTCCACAGTCACGACGTAGCTGTCCATCTGCTCTCGGGTCCAGAACGCGTCGAGAGCTGACCTCGCCGGGTCGGATAGTGCACGGAGTCGGAGCGTCGCCCACCTTGCTTCTTCCTCCAGCTCTGGGCAAACGTCTGGGTGCGAATTATTGCAAGGAAATGAACTAAGGAAGCGTACAAGAAGTGGAAAATAAAGGACTCGGGGGCTTACCGAGTAGAGTCTCATTGGCCTTCTTGAGATGGCCCATGAGTTCTCCCTCGCGCTTCTCCCAGTCGACGATGGCCGCGGCGTGTCGCTTATCCGACTCATCCATTTTCTTGACGAAGTCGTTGATGGCCGCCTGCAGTTTCTTGTTCGCGGTGTGCGACTGCTCGTATTGCGCCACCAACTTTGAATGCTCCGACTGCAGCTTGGTGGCGGCTTGCATTTGATCGCGAGCTTTGCACAACTTGTCTTCATACTCGACCACTTTGGCGTTGAGCATTTCAGAGACTTTGAACATCGGGATCATCGACTTCATTTCTTTTTGAAGTCGGGCATTTTCGGCTTCGATGTTTGCCGACTCAATAAAGTCAATACTAGAAAAATTTATGGGGCAAAGGAGCTGAAGACTCGGACACTTACTCCCGATGGCAGCGAGCTTCTCTTCGAGTCGCCGATTCTTGGCTCTCTCTTCGGCCAGCGCCTTCTCCAGGGAGGCGTTCTTTTCCATAAGGACCGGGCCGTTTCCACCCAGTCGGATTGCAGCCTGGTCAAGGAAAAGATTTGTCAGTACCCGAATTCATAAGTCTCCAACCGACTCATCCAGTCGGTCGGAGACTCGGGGGCTACACCCACTGGGTGTACTGAACGTGCTCCCAGTGTTAAGAACTAAACAAAATTCGAAAACAACTTACCCCCACGGCAGACTTGAGAACCTCGGCCGAGTCCGCCAAGGACTTGGCCGCGTCGGCGAAATCCCTAAGCTTGGAGCTAAGGGCAGCAACGCGGTCCGTGGCTTCTTCCGCAGCTGTCAAGTCCCCCATGCTGCAACTCGGTAGCAGCAGCGTGGGGACGAGGCTTCTCTACGAAGCCGGTGCCGGCTCTTCAGCCGCGGGAGTCGGAGCCGGGGCCTGGCTTTGCTCAGCCACCGGAGGCGACTCGGTGACGAGTTGGCCTCCAGCTCCGCTTGCCGGCTCTGAGGAGTCGGCACCGGCCGCAGCTGCCGGCTCCATCGTCTCCGCGCTGGCAGGAGTTGGCAGAGGCTGCGGGTCGTAAGCTGGAGCCTCGGCTGACCTGGCGCCCATATCCGACTCCGGCACCTCCATGGGTGTGGCAGGCTGTGGCGTAGGAGCAACCGGTTGTGGTGTGCTTCGCGCAGCCGCAGTCGGAGGCGTAGCCGCAGCCGGAGTCACGGTTGGCGCGGCACCCACGGCCGACTCCATTGCCACAGCGGGAATGGTTGGCGTCGGAGCACTGGGCTCGGCTGTAGTCGGAGTCGGGGGAGCCGACTCTGGCGGCGGGACTGGAGTCGGGGGCTGCTGGTGTGCCAGCTGAAGAGCCTCCTTTGTCGGAGAGCTTCTTCTGGACTCTGCAATGTAAAAACAAAACCGACTTCAGCATCTTCGCCAACCTACTTCGACTGGAGCATGAGGCAAAAGGATTCGTACCTGGTGGTTGTGGGGTCATCTTCTTCGGTTTCCCTGGGGCGGGCGGATCCCCGGAGGGACCGGCGAGTGTCGGCTGTGGTGCACTCGGCTTAGCAGCAGGAGTCGGAGCCTGTGCCGCGCGGCTGGCAGGTGTGGCTCGTGCGGGAGCCGGAGCCTGTGCCACGTGGCCGGCAGATGCGGCTCGTGCAGGAGCCAGAGCCTGTGCCACGGGGCCAGCAGGTGTGGCTCGGGCCCGTTTGGCAGCTGACCCTGCCTGAGCCGGCTCCTCCCCTGCTTGCGAGGTCGTGGATCCAGAGGCGTCGTCGTCACGCCTCCGTTTGACAACTTTGAAGGACCCTCCCAACTCGGTATCCGAGTCGATCTGGATACCTCCCTCGGGGGCTTCCTCGTCAACTTCTACGTCGTCCGACGCCACCGGAGTCGAGTTTTGCTTGGGGAGTGGCGGCATGGAGTTGAAGTCAAGGTAGTTCTGCAGCATCGAAAGACTTGGTGTTAGGAGAAGTAAATAAACAACAAAATTCAAGAGCCCGACTCGGAATATAAGTCACTTACAGTCGGCGGGGGGTTGGCAATTGAATATAGAATCACGCATGGCGCCAGGGTGAGCCCGGTTCACTCTTTGGCCAAATTCTTGAGGAGCTCCAAGAAAATGTCGTCCGAAAGATCCTCAGTCGACACCCTCGTGGAGTCATGCGAGCCCGAGTACTCCCACATCGGGTGCGGCCGGGCTTGAAGAGGCTGGATGCGCTGAGTCAGCCAAGTGGCAATGAGGTCGGTGCCCGTGAGCCCTTTCTCCTGGAGTCTCGCGATCCTCTTCAGGAGTCAGTCGACTTCGGGCATCTCTTCGCTGGAAGGCTTGACACTCCAACGCTTCCGCCACTCGGGAGGACCTTCGGCATACGGGGGAAGTCCTTCGTGGCCAGTCGGCGTGCGCTCATCCGGGAAGTAGAACCACCCGTCCTGCCACCTCCGAACGGTGTCCGGGAGCTGCAACTTGAAATACTTGGCGCCGGCTTTGACCTGGATTCCGGCTCCCCTGCAGACGGACAGTCGGCCGCCGGCTTTGATGGGCTATGCCTTCGCCGTGAAGATTTTCTTCCACAGCCCCCAGTGAGGCCGAGTCCCCAAATAGCATTCGCACAGCGTGATAAAACACGCAATGTGCAGAACGCCATTGGGGCTCAGGTGATGGAGTTGGAGGCCGTAGAAGAAGAGGAGGCCGCGCAAGAAGTCGTGGTGGCGGCAGCGAGAAGCCCCGCTCCATGAAGGGGATGAGCATCACGCGCTCGTGGGCGTGTGGAGCGGGCTTCTCCTCCTGGAACGGCGCCCTCCAGTTGCCGATGGTGCGAGGCGGCAGCAGACTGACGCCGGCAAATCTGACGAGGATCTGGTCGGTGACGACCGACGGGACCCAGTCTCCTTTCTTCCACCCATCAGCGGCGGTGGCAGAGGAGGAAGCATCGGCCTTCTTGCCCTTGCCGGTGCGAGACATGATCGGTGGCTGATGAACGGCGACGAGCGAGCTTTTCTCTCGGGAGCAAGTGCGCGGTGGCGGAGCTCTGGAGACAAAGGGCTTGGGCGCGAGGAAAGCAAAAGCAGATGAGAAGTACGGCAACCCTACGCCCCCTTTTATAGCCAAGGGAGTCCAACCGCCGGCAGTCGTGCGTCCGACGTGGCGGGAAACCGCCGCGGCAACTGCCGTCCCGCGCGTACCCGCGGGATTCGGGCGCCTTTTTCGCCATGGCGCGGTGTCCCAGCAGACGTGACCAGCGGACATTACGTCAGCCTCCATCCCGTGCGCGCCGCCCGCGTGATTCGGGTACAGTCATGATGAACCGTCGCCTTGGACATCACGCGAAGTCGGATCAACGGCAGCGGATGTCTCGGGCACGCTTCGTGGGGGACTCGAGGCGAAATCATTGCGCTGCAGCACTACAGGCGCTCTGTCCAACCGACTGCGCGCATTAAATGCTGAGGCGACGTCGGGTACAGTCAAGACGGTGCCGTGTAACACAAGCCGGCTTCGACCGGGTTTGATTCAATCTGGTCGAATCACTCGGAAGCTGAGTCGGATTGGAATCGGCTTGGGTTGCTAGGACATGTCATGAATTGTACCGACTCCGTCAAACAATTCTGAGGCGCACAAGCCACCATACTCGGAAGCAGACTAGCTCTGCGAAAGGGTGCCGATGACCGACCCAACAGGGTTTGCAGGTCACTCGGCAACACCCCAGCTAAGGATGAACCCGGCATCCACAGCGGAGCAACATGATCCCTGAATCAGAGCCGGACGCCACAGCGGCGCAAGGTGGCTCACTGATTCGGGATTCAATGCCAGAGTTTGAGGATTCGGTTTCGAAGCTGAAGATCGAAGGCGTCCCCCCTGTGGGCACAAGATGGCAATGGTCCACTCGGATACACCAGACGCTATTTCGGATTCACTTGAAATTCATGATACGCCTCCCGGAAGGCCACAAGCCGATTTCCCCAGCCGGAAAGCGCGGGTATCACCGAATCCCTAATACTTAGCACAAATCTAATCTTTTTTCAGGTATTATGGGAGTCCATCAAGGTCTCTCCACCAGTGACTTATTCAACTTGCACGTCAGTCGGCATCCGTGTCGAGACCTCGAAGCACTCGGGGGCTACTGACGAGGGGAGCCCATCCGGGTAGGCCCAACACAGCGAGTCGGCCCATCAGGCTCGGAGAGTTCCATGGAGGCCCACTCGGATGGAGGCCCAAGAAAGGCCCGTACGGGTGCAACGTCCGGGTGTCATCAAGGCAGACGTTATTACTCCATCAAGGCAGGTGTTTTATCAGCTTGAAGGCTGGCGTTACTCGGGCGGTTACACAGTGTAAATACCTCAATTAATTTAGGCGGTTACTGTAGCTCAGCCGACTGTCCGAGTCGGCTGATGTACAAGCCTATATAAGGCAGAGCCCCCATGCAGAGGGGGCTCCAAGCGCTGAGTTCTCTGATCTCTCGACTCTAGCTAGATTCTTTTCCATAGACTAGCTTCATCTTCAACTTCTTGTAATCTTTTTCACGCAAGACAAGCAATACAAACAGCAGGAGTAGGGTATTACCTCCGTCATTGGAGGGCCTGAACCTGGGTAAAAAATCTTGCGTGCTCCGCCTGAATCTTCCTTGCGTGCTCCCCCAAAACCTATTACAAATGGATATTGCCGCGAAATTCCCGCGACACCTAGTGTCGATGTTTCTCCACTGGATTGAATCAGCGGGGTGTCTTAGCATGAAATCTTTCTTACGGTCGTCGGCATGCCATCTCATAAGTTTCGCGTGCTTTTTGTTTGCAAACAAACGCTTCAGACGCGGAACAATAGGAAGATACCACACTACCTTTGCCGGCGGTCCTTTCCTGCTTTTGACACCCTCTGATTCATCACCTTGAACATCGAGCTGCTTATATCTGGATATCTTGCATACTGGACACACATGTACGTTCGCATACTCTTTACGGAAGATGATACAGTCGTTCTTACAAGCATGGAATTTTTCTATTTCCAAACCTAGAGGACAAAGAATCTTTTTTGCTCTGTATGTGCTCGTGGGCATCTCGTTTCCCTGTGGAAGCAAGTCTGCCATGAGTAATAGGAGAGAGGTAAAATTTTTGTCGGACCAACCATTGCTTGCCTTCAATTTTAATAGTTCAAGAACAGTTGATAATCTTGTATATTTTGCCTTGCAACCCGAAAATAAAGGTTTCTCTGAGTCCTCCATCAAGCCTAGGAATTGCTCGTATTGTCTTCCCTCTAGGTCGTTTCCTTCTACGTCACGCAACATTTCCTCCAATTCATTATCGACCGGCTGCATATCTCCATCCTCCTCGCAATCGGACTCACCGTCGACATTATCTTCATTGCTACTCGCCTCATCTCCACCCGGTAAAATTATGTGCGCCTCGCCATGATTGGTCCACCGTGTATATCCACTTACAAAACCCCTACGAATCAAATGATCTTGTATCTGGTTTCTCTCCTTGAACATCTTCTCGTTCTTACAATCATAGCACGGCAACACATAAATTTGGCTCCCTTTGCCAACATATCATCTCGTGCTACTAATAGGAAATCATCTACACCATTAATGTACTCTTGGGTCACACGGTTCTCGGGATACATCCAACTTCGATCCATCTCGCACATACTGCTACACAATACATATGCAAGAGACTTATTAACCTAGCACATACTAAAAGATCCTAACCACATGATTAATTTTCACTTCATCATCTCCAAACAACTAAACCTAATTTTCTCATCCAACCAAATGAAAGAAAATAGGGAGCTAAAGGGGCAAGTAGTACTAACCTTCTTCAATGTCCAATGCAATTACTCCTCACCAACCACTCTCCCTCCCTTTAAAATCGCCTCAAAATCGCCCCTACCCGAACTAGCCGCCACCCAACAGAACAGCAAAGGAAACCCTAAAAGACTTCTCGAAAATGCTGCATATAAAGGCGACATTTATCACAGTCGGTTGGATCACTTAAACCGACTGTGATATCCCTGAAAAGTCATCACAAGCGGTTCACCGCACACCACCTGTGATATATGTTACATCTGAGGCGGTTCGGTAACGAACCGCCTCAGATGACTCTATATCAGAGGCGGTTCCTTTTCAAACCGCCTCAGATGATGTCATCTGAGGCGGTTCGGCTCCAAGCCGACTCTGATGTTTCCATCTGGGGACACAACATCAACATCAGAGATGGTCCCTGTGGGAACCCGCTTGTGATGATGGAATCAGAGGCGGTTCAACTTTGCCCGACTGAGATGACACGTCCCGGATGAGCCTTTCTGTAGTAGTGATTGTTTGTTATGCAGGGCCCGACAAAATGTCACCTCACAATCCCTTTGCCCGGCGTGAAGAAGACGGTCGCACACGGCCTAGTCTTCCCAACAGCAGAGGGCGCGACATACCACAACGTTGCTATACCTATGCACATGGTGAGGGTGTAGGTGGACCGCGTCGTCGCCAAGTTCAGTGACGCCGCAGTCCATGTCGCCCTTGAAGAGGATGTCACGAGGCTAGGAGACTGCAAGGGGTACTACATCCTGTGGCCGAAGAGTCAGATAATCCTCCCCGGGGTGTCCTCTCCTAGTACATCAACCATACCCTCTCCATCAACTGGAGCCGGCCCGTCTCCGCTCGGCCTGTATCCTGAGCCCCTTTCATTCGATGATCGGGACGACGATCTTCCCGAGCTGCAACACATGACAATCCTTCCGCCCCACGAGGAGGAGCAACGCAAGACGGACTCGCCGCCCCGTGAGATGCGATCCAAGCATCACCATGACCCGAGCGCAGCGTCAAAGAATATCTTATTTCTAACCACGCTCAATGCCGCAGTGGGCGAAGCCCTGACGGGAGGCAAGAGGGCCTCCTCTCTAGAGCCGGAGAGGAAAAGAAAAAGAGCACATAGACGGGGCGGCACCGCTGCGAAGGAGGCAAGCAAGGAAAGCAAGAAGAAATCTTTATCCTTCCAGACATCTGCCGAAACTGTCAAGAAGCCTCGACGATTAGTGTACGAGGCAGGTGAGCCCGTGCTCCCAGATGATGACGTGCAGAGGTTGCCCACATAGATGAGACTTCTCCATGACACAATAATGACAAGGTCCCGGAATCGGGATGATTTTGAGCTTCACTTTAAGGTCGAGGTGCCAAAAGATTTTGGTTTCTTCCTGGACAGACACCATGACACCTTCGACATCAATTTTGAAGATATCTTTATGTTGTTCAACCTCTTCCGGCTCGACATCATGCTCGTCAGGCTGTGGGCGCTTCACCAAGGCCAGGAGTGTAGGCGTCTGGGCAACTCCGCTTTCGGAATAATAGATCCGGTCCTCATAAACGACTACTATATACGGGAAGCGACGCCGGTCCTAATAAATTTCATCACCGATTCATTGATATACCATAAGGACAAGGAGTACGTACTCATGCCCTACAACCCCCGTAAGTTACTTACTACTGTCCCTAGTTTGCTTTTCTTAAGCACGTATCCCCGTCTGTTTATATTCACTCGTTACCTTTTACGCAGCGACCACTAGATCCTCATTGTCATCCACAAGCCTTCTAGAATGGTATACTATTTTGACTCCCAGCGAAGTGCCAAGCGGGACTACTCAGGAATTAAGGAAGTTCTGGAAGCCGCCTTTTGGGAATACAACCTGCGAGGGGGAGGAGCAGAAAGCAAGAGCAAGAAGCTGGTCCACAAATTCAACTTCCCTTGCAGGCAACAGCCGGCAGATACCGTGACATGTGGGTACTACGTCTGCGCTCACATAGACGCGTTCGTCATGTCCCACAACCCGCATTGGAGCCAGGATTAGTTCAATAATTTCATACACGACCTGGCCGATGATAAGTACGACTGGAGGAAGAACTTTGCCCGCATCCAGAAGACCTTCGTGTACGTTATCAACAACGAAGTCATTCGGCCAAGCGGTGATTTCTACGTGGGACACCAATTACCCGCTTACTGCTGCACTGGAAGTACTAACAAAGAGTTATATACGTAGCGTAGGGTTAGTGAAAATAAACATTGTTAAATTTATTTGTTTGTCATTTTAATTCGTTGTAAACTAGCTTGATATTTGTGATATTAATTGCTATATTGGTACTAATTTCTATATTCAGATATTTCTGATATTAATTGCTATATTGGCACTAATTGCTATATTCAGATATGAATACTAATTGTTTCCTACTGTCAATTCAGCATTAAAAAAAGTGTGATACAACTTTCACTTACGGGCACAGTAACCGAGCCCGTCAAAGAAGATTTATACCGTTGACGGGCGGAAACTTAATGCCCGTCAGTGAAAGTAATCTCAAGGTGCGGCCCGGACAGCGATTGACAGCTTTTCTCTGACGGGTCCTGTGTGCCCGTCAGTGGAAGTGCATCTTTACTGACGGGCTCAGTGCCCGTCAGTAGAAGTATAACTTCCACTGATAGGAGGTTACTGACGGGCTCGAAACCCGTGAGCGACTGCCCTTTTGTGCCCGTCAGCGGAGGTGTTTCCTGAGGTAGTGTTTACATGTAGCACTTGTTCAGTAGTGTACCCTAAATGAAAGAAATCAGAATTAAATTTTAGTTAGTGTGTGTTAAGATCCTTTAGTCTCCGCGCTGCTTCAGGTCGAAATGGAAAAACATTATGCGGCGTTGGTGCCAAAAGTCTCACCTGGCACCATACGTCAAAACTATATGTTTCACATTTAATAAAATTGAAAACCGTAGAGGGATAAAGTATAAACCTACAAATATCCGAAAATATATACGTCCACTTTGTTGTGACGAAAACAAATTACGTGCACATACAAATGTTGATTTGGACCCCCAGCTCTTCGTTTTCTTTGTACAACGCACCAATATATTTTTGTACCGTTGGAAATTTAAAAATATATATTTCATCTCAGAATTTACATCTATAAATTTTCTTTATTAATGCGCGTAGCATATTTTTTATATAACATCGGTGCCATATAATTTTTTGGTCTGAAAAGGGATAGATTTGGAATAGCTGGTCTGACCGGATCTACATGGAAATGTGAGCAGAGCCTTTGAGTTTAAAAGATTCGTCCAGGTCGATAATTTCTTCTTTCTGGAGGTTAGGATCTGCTCAATTAATTAGTTTCCACTTGCGAACTCTTTTGCCCTCCGTTTCGATTGCAGAAATAAGCACATAATTGACGAATTAGAATTGAACTAAGTAAATATCAACTGTTTGGTTGTACACAAAATTGAAAGTAATTATATACAAAGTTTCAGTTGAATTAGTGGATAACTAAATTCAGTCCATCTCAGTTTAAAGAGGTTGACATCTGAATTAGACGGAAGTGGGCTCACTACCTATCCTTCTATACATATGGACATGTACATATATAGATAAATATTATATTATAAATATGTATAAAAATACGTAAATAAATCATTATTATATTAGGTAATACAATATTTAACATACAAATAATATCATAAAGTTATTATTTTAATAATATCAATGATATGCACATATTTGGTATACGCAATATTTCAATACATAGTATATTTCTAAATACAAAATAAATATTATATTTATAATAAATAATAAACTATATATAATATCTAAATAATCCAATAATATTCAATATAACATTACATAATCAGATGTATACTAAACTATATATATAAACCTATGATAAAGTACACCAGTGAATACTGTAAACAATTTGCATATACTATGTAATATAAGCTATATTATTATACATCAATATTAATTTTGTAACATCTAAATATATTTTATATATACATAATATATTTTATATATACATTATAATACTTAAATTACACCAGGATTTGAAGTAGGCTTCATCTGAAGGAAGGCGTCGTAGATTTCCTGCTTTGAGAAGGGGAAATTGAGAAGGCAAAGTTGAGGGACGGGGGTTAGTTAGAGGGATAGAAGAGAGAAAGTCCAGGTGAAATTAATGGTGCAACAAGCCGGACGGAGTAGAAGTTGCCGAGGATTAATGGCACCCTCTTAAGTTTGAAAATCAACAAAGGTGCATTATATTATATAAGAATAAAAGTTCTAGTTGCTCTTCCGTATATGTTCCATGGCTTACAATGTACAATAGAAGACCAAAAGCAAAGTTAACTGTACATCGATCGGAGTGATTAAGTCATCCTATTTACTTAATACGTACGATCATCGATAACACAAAGCGTGAAAAGGCACATGAAGTTGTTCAGCGGCGACGCAAGTTCGTGCATATATTCTCTCAAAAAAGTTCGTGCATATATGTGAGCTTTGACCCAGCCAGATCGATCGATGCGAGGCCCTTGAATCAAGTAATAGTAGCTAGCTAGCGACGGTCCGTACGGGCTCCCTCGTTATGACCTGCATCTGCGGCCATGTCCATTGGGTTTAGTAGAAGTTCCCTAACTAATCAATCAATGATGCTTTCGCCCTACAAAAGTGTCCACTAGCTAGCTAGTCGTACTGATCTCCTCTTTGATTAACTAACTAATCCGGCTTTGGAATAGTAAAAGTACGCGAGCATCCATGTGCAAGCTCCTGGTGTACGTGTGTGCATCCTGTTCCGTCGAAGAAGGCATATGTATGTAGCGAGTGGGGGCAACCAAATGACCGATCCAACGCGGCATGTATGCGTCAACCGAAGCATATACTGTTGGATGTGTGATCTACGGCTGTTAAGGTGGGTTTGCCCTGATCAGGGGCAAACCGACCTAAGCCAAGTCCAAATGTCGGTTCCCCCTGTGTGGGTGCTGCTATAAAAGGGAGAGGGTCCCAACCATCAGTATAACTGCATTAACTCAAGCCCTAAGCTCCCTTTGGCCCACTGATCAGCCGCAGCACCCTAGCACAGGGAAGAACCCCACCGGCATCAACTCAAAACCCTAGAAGCTAAAGAACAGAAGTAAAGAGGACAAAAGAGATGGCCAGTTCATCCGATCAAGGTACGAATTCTTGATTCTCCTCTGTGCGTGGTTCAACTCTTGAGCTAGATGATCCTAGAATGAATATAACATTGGTATCAGAGCGCCCTAGCTCTAAGTTTGAACCCCTTTTTAAGTCTCATTTTTATGCTTTAGCCCTAAATCCCCTAAGTCTTAACCCTAATCAGTGCAACCGAACAAAACATGAGCTAATTGGCCACTGATTTCGGTTTTGAGCAATGAGAAGGAGAGGATTGGGGAAAACTAAGAAATCCTAAGCGAATTCCCCAATCCCGAAATCCTAATTCCCAATTTCCCCCAAATCCCTAACCCTAAAATTAAAGAAGTAAAGTGATTAAGGGCGGTGGACTTACCTAAGGCTGCGGTGGTCGTCGCCGGCCACCGTTGGCGTCCCCTAAGCTCGCCGGAGAAGCTCGGGCTTGTACCCGAGCGGCGTTGCCAAGTCCACCGCGCGCCGGTTGCTCCCCGTTGCCGCCCTCCCTCATGCGCGCGTCGGAGAACGCCGTGGAGCCTCGCCGGAACCGGCCCTCGTCGCATCGCCGCCTCGCGAAGGGCGCCGATGAGCACCGCTCGACGGAGACGCGCGCGAGCCGTAGCCGCACGCGCCTCCGGCGAGAGGCCCTCGGCGACGCCGGTCTTCATCCTCCCGAGGCGGGCGCTTTGCGCCGTCGCCTCGCGCGCCGCCGTCGCCATTCGCTCGGTCGCCGCCGCCGCTCTCGGGTGAGAAAAGAAAAAAAAAGGGGCCGGGGAAAATGAGTCTAGGGTTTGGGGGGAGGTCGGTGGCTCGGTGGTTTTGTTCATCCCGCCCGAGCGCTCTCGGCCGTCCGATCGCGATCCAGCGGCTGACAGGAGGAAGCGACCGGATGGGCTAAGAGGCCGGTGCGGGAACAGCTAATTCCCGGCCCAGGCCCAGGTTTTCGGACCCAGGGCCCAGGCGGAGTAAAAAGAAGCCGGACAGGCCGACCCGAGCCCAATTAAGAAGGGCTTTTTTAGCCCAAGTTAAAAAAAAATTTTAGGGCTGAATAAATCTTCTCTAAAAGCTAAATAATGAATAAATATATATATGTTATAATGTTTCATGCTCTTTTATATATTGAATAATTTTAAGAAAATTAAGAATTTTTCTTATGTTTTGTTATAATTTTATGTTATGATTAATTATTCCTAAATTTTTGTGATTATCTTATGCTTTATTCAACATAGCTTTATATCATGTTCCTAAGGCTTTATGATTACTTTTTATTATTATGATGTTTATAATTATGCTTGAAATTTATTTTTTTCGCTGCAATATAAGAAACATGAATAAGTTCTCTTTTATTAAGTGTGGCTAATATTCATTCATTCTGGCCAAAGCTGATTGATGAATATTTTGACCACAAAATTTTATTAATCCTGTTCATTTCTGGCCAAAGCTGATATGGACTAGATTAATAAAAGAAGTTCATATACGAAATTTTAAGTGTGGCTTGTATTCATTATTCTGGCCAAAGCTGATTGATGAATACCTGTTCACAAAATTTTATTGTTCCTATCCATTTCTGGCCAAAGCTGATGTGGATTTGATCAATGAAAGAAGTTTATAATGATGCTTACTAAAACATTTAATTTTCTTTATGTAGCATCTAATGCCTCTCAAATTGCCGGAATAATCAATGGCATTGAGCAACTAAATGGAAGCAATTATGCTTCATGGAAAGAGAAGCTCGAGATAACTCTGGCTTTGCTGGATCTCGACTATGCTCTCTATAATGATCCTCCTGAAGCACCTACGCAGGGTGTTGAAAATTATGATTCTCTGAAAAGAGAATATGAAATTGAAAAGATTAAGTGGGAGCAGTCGAATCGTAAGTGCCTCATGGTGATTAAGAGCTCCATTAATATCAGCATAAGAGGAGCTATTCCTGACTCCCAGACCGCTAAAGAATATCTTGCCAAAGTTGAGGACCAGTTTAGAGGTTCCTCTAAGGTTTATGCAACCAGCCTTATTAAAAGGCTTGTTGATGAACCATATGATCCGGCTGGGAGTTTAAGGGAACACATTATGAAGAAATGTCACATGGCCGCCAAACTTAAGACAATGGAAATGGAAATCTCAGATGGTTTTCTCGTCCATTTCATTATGTCCTCTTTGCCCCAGGAGTTTTCTCCATTCACAATCAACTATAATGCTATGGATGTGAAATTGGGCATCGATGAAATGATGGCCAGATGTGTACAAGAGGAAGAAAGGCTTAGAGCTGATCGAATTGAACATGTCAATCAATTCAAGCACTCTCAGAAGAAGAAAAATCAGAAATTCACCAAGCCTAAGCCTGCTTAGTTCAAAAATAAGGGGCAATCTTCTAAGCAATCCCAGCAGAACAAGCCTGAGAAAGCTCCCAATGCAAATGAAAAGGATCCAGAAGGATGTCGTTTTTGTGGAAAAAGTGGACATTTTCAAAAGGATTGCATTGGCTTTATGAAATGGCTCAATAAGAAAGGTACTGATGTTATCTCATTCATAGATGAGTCTCTGTACACTGATTATGCCACCAATACATGGTGGGTTGACTCAGGAGCAACAATTCACGTTGCAAATTCTTTACAGGGATTCGATATGAAGAGGACCCTAAGAAGAGGGGAAAGAAGAATTAGAGTTGCTAATGGAGTAGAGGCTGAATCTGAGGCGATTGGGGAGTTTTCACTCTCACTCCATACCGGATTCACGCTTCGACTACATAATGTTCTCTATGTACCCTCTATGAGAAGAAACTTAGTATCAGTGTCATGTTTAGATGATGATGGCTTTCACTGTGACTTTGGAAACAAGAGATGTATAATTATATATGATAATAAAGATGTTGGTCTTGCCATCCGACAAGACAAACTTTATCTGGTTTCCCTCAGTGATACCATTAATGACATTGATTCCTCTTCAAAAGATAACATCGGTACCAAACGGAAACAAAATAATAATGAGACTTCTTCGAAATTATGGCACTGTCGTTTAGGCCATATTTCGAGGGGGAGAATTGAGCGTCTCATTAAAGAACAAATACTTCATCCTCTGGATTTCTCAGATGCCGATACTGATCATTGTATTGACTGCATCAAAGGAAAATATACTAAGAAAATTAAGAAAGGTGCAAATCGAAGCACGGGAGTCTTAGAGATAATTCACACAGATATCTGTGGTCCATTCAATGTAAAGTCAGTGGATGGTTTTGATTCATTCATAACGTTCACTGATGACTACTCTCGTTATGGATATATTTATCCTATCAAAGAAAGATCTGAGGCATTGGACAAGTTTAAAGTCTTCAAGGCTGAAGTTGAAAATCAGCATGATAAAAAGATTAAAGTTGTAAGGTCTGACCGTGGTGGTGAATACTACGGAAGGCATACACCTTATGGCCAAATTCCTGGACCATTTGCTAGGTTTTTACAGGAAAATGGCATAGTAGCCCAGTATTCTGCACCGGGCGAACCTCAGCAAAATGGAGTGGCTGAAAGGCGTAATCGCACTCTTATGGACATGGTACGAAGTATGTTAAGCCACTCCACTCTACCCATTAATCTATGGATGGAAGCTCTAAAGACAGCTGCACATGTTCTTAATAAAGTTCCCAGTAAATCAGTTCCTAAGACACCATATGAGTTATGGACTGGGAGGAAACCAACCCTAAATTATCTTCATGTGTGGGGCTGCCCTGCTGAAGCTAGAGTTTTCAATCCAAATATGGGAAAGTTAGACCCCAAGACTGTCAGTTGCCACTTTATTGGTTATCCTGATAAATCTAAGGCATATCGATTTTATTGTCCAAATCAGTTCACTAAGTTTGTTGAAACAAGACACGCTGTGTTCTTGGAAGATGATATGATCAGGGGGAGCATGACACCCAGGAAAATAGATTTGGAAGAAAAGCGGGACTATGTTCCGATACCTATTGTTCAAGAACCTATTTTTCCAGTGCATGCTGATGTTGCACCTCCAGTTGAGAGGACCTCTAATGCAACACCTGCTGAAGTTCCTGTGACTATTTCAGATGTCACACCTAATGATGATTCGATTGAAGATACTCAGCAGCCTCCAGCTATGGATAATGTGCCGAATAATGAACCCGTTAGAAGGTCACAACGGGTCAGAAGACCTGCTATTCCAAGTGACTATGTCACTTATATGAGTGAAGATATGAATGAGTCGGTGTTGGACGATGATCCCACCTCATTTAAGGAAGCCATGCAAAGTGAACATTCATCTGAATGGCTTAATGCTATGAAAGATGAAATGAAGTCTATGAGTACAAATGAAGTATGGGACTTAGTAGAAATTCCTGAAGGAGCCAAAACAGTAGGCTGTAAATGGGTCTACAAAGTCAAACGTGACTCCGAGGGGAATATCGAAAGGTTCAAAGCAAGGCTCGTAGCAAAAGGTTTCACACAGAGAGAAGGCATTGATTACAATGAAACATTTTCACCTGTTTCTTCTAAAGACTCATTCAGGATCATCATGACGCTTGTGGCTCATTATGATTTGGAGTTACATCAGATGGATGTTAAAACGGCATTCCTAAATGGCAACTTATATGAAGACGTTTACATGGCACAACCGAAAGGTTTTGTTATGGAAGGAAAAGAACATTTAGGATGTCGACTTAAGAAGTCCATTTATGGATTAAAACAAGCGTCAAGGCAATGGTATCTTAAGTTTGATCAAATCATCAGGCAATTTGATTTCAAAGAAAATGAGGTGGACAATTGCGTATATGTCAAGTTCAGGGGGAGCAAGTATATCTTCTTGATTCTATATGTCGATGATATACTCTCAGCCAGTAGCGATAAGAATTTGCTACTGGAAACTAAAAGATTTCTCTCCTCCAAATTTGATATGAAAGATCTTGGTGAAGCCACTTATGTCTTAGGCATTCAAATTCACCGAGACAGATCCAGAGGAATCTTGGGGCTATCTCAAAAGGCATATATAGAAAAGGTACTGAAAAAGTACAATATGCATAAGTGCTCAGCCTCGCCTGCTCCTATAGTCAAGGGCGATAAGTTTGGAACTTTTCAATGTCCGAAAAATGAATATGAATCTGCACAGATGAAGTCAGTTCCATATGCTTCGGCTATTGGAAGCATAATGTATGCACAAGTGTGCACTCGCCCTGACTTAGCATTCGTAACCGGGATGCTTGGCAGATACCAGTCTAATCCAGGACTGGATCACTGGAAAGCCGTTAAGAAGGTCCTACGCTATTTGCAAGGCACTAAGAATTACATGCTCACGTATAAGAGATCTGATAACCTCGAAGTTGTAGGTTATTCAGACGCTGATTTCGCGGGGTGTGTTGATACTAAGAAATCCACGTCAGGATACATCTTCACCCTCGCAGGAGGAGCTATATCGTGGAAAAGCTCCAAACAAAGTGTTACTGCATCGTCGACAATGCAGGCTGAATTCGTGGCATGTTATGAGGCTACCGGGCAGGCTGTATGGCTGAAGAACTTTATCCCGGGATTAAGAGTGGTTGACAGCATATCTAAACCACTCACCCTATACTGCGATAATCAACCCGCAGTAATCTATTCAAGTAACAACAAGTCAAGTGGTGCTGCCAAACACATTGACATCAAGTACCATGTTGTGAAAGATAGAATCCAGGATCAGACAATAAGCATTAAGTACATAAGCACTAAGCAAATGCTAGCGGATCCACTTACAAAGGGTCTACCACCCAATGTATTCAAAGAACATGTTACCGGCATGGGTTTGGTAGAAAGCCCTTGATCCTGGAATAGTTGGAACTATTATGACACCGTCTCCCCATAAATATAAGAGGACTCATTTTGAGGTCGAATGGGAACCATAGTCACTTGGTTCAGCAGTACTTAATTGACTGTTGTAATCTATTGTCTTGGTGTACCGTTTTATTGAAAAGTGAGTCTGTAAGTTTATATAAGTTTAAAGAAATAAGTTTATGCAGCTCCTAAGTTAAAGAAGTTTCTTTTGATGTAAAGTAATGTACTATAGTCAATAGGTTCAGTGGTACCTTATATTGACCATTGTAATCTTTTGTCTTGGTGTATTATTTTATTGAGAAATGAACTTGTAAGTTTAGCCTTACGATCAAGGGGGAGAATGTTGGATGTGTGATCTACGGCTGTTAAGGTGGGTTTGCCCTGATCAGGGGCAAACCGACCTAAGCCAAGTCCAAATGTCGGTTCCCCCTGTGTGGGTGCTGCTATAAAAGGGAGAGGGTCCCAACCATCAGTATAACTGCATTAACTCAAGCCCTAAGCTCCCTTTGGCCCACTGATCAGCCGCAGCACCCTAGCACAGGGAAGAACCCCACCGGCATCAACTCAAAACCCTAGAAGCTAAAGAACAGAAGTAAAGAGGACAAAAGAGATGGCCAGTTCATCCGATCAAGGTACGAATTCTTGATTCTCCTCTGTGCGTGGTTCAACTCTTGAGCTAGATGATCCTAGAATGAATATAACATATACACGTACGCGTGAGATCGATCGATGAGGCGTAGAGCTAGCTGGTGCATTGCTAGCTGCGACGTCTCCTGAAGTAGGACTAGGATAACTCGCATCGTGTCTGTTCTGGTTGGTCGCGCATGCATTTCGGCCCGGGGCGCCGGGGGCACACACAAGTACAGTCACGGTCGCCAACGGCAGGCACGGACGTGACATGCAGCTAGCGGCGCCGTATGTGACTAGGACGGCACATGGGCGCGCGTCCATGCTGCACTGCGCGCCACCCACCGCTGCCCCCCGATGGAGCAACCGACCGATCCGGCCGTCGCTTTACATGGGTCCGGAAGGGAGTTACACGCTACAAAATACAAGGGCACGAAATCAGATTGTTACTCGATTAATCAGTCAACCAGGTGATTAGTTATCCATCTGGTCGGTCTCCTTCGTATACTAACATTGTTTACAGTTACCTTTACGATGGAACCATCGACCACCAGTAGATCTGATTCCTTTTTTCCTTTTTTGCGGGGATCCAGTAGATCTGATTCGTACGTACGTATGGTCGTCTGGTGACTTCGTGAAGACGTACGTAGCCGACGTGTATACGTTTCACGTAACAGTGTGAGACGTACGCGTACGTCGAACCGACAGCGATGGATACGTGTCGACGGGCAAGTCCGTTGGGTGCCCGACAGACATTGGCGTGTCCGGCGAGCGGCGAGACACGCCATGTGTGATTAGATATTCGAGCCTTTGCCACATGCAGGCATAGGCTACAGCCAAGCGTCATATCATGGACCGTCTACGTACAACATGTATATGCGTACTTTGCCCTACATGGCACCATGTAGAGGGTCAGATTTGCAGTACACATGTTTGAGGCGATTGATGGGACTGTATGTACTCATTAGGCCCAACGCACAGCTAGCTAGGCTGGGGCTCTCTCTTTTGTGCTCCTCGTTTGTACTACTGGCTTCCGATATCATAGTACGACGTGCCCTACATGCATGCACGACACGACAATATTGACTGCATCTATGTACTGTAGCCACGTTCGCTAGCTAGCTCTCTTCTCTTATTTAGCACGTCTCGCAGACTAGCAACATGTTACTTTTTTTAGATAAAGAGCAACATGATATTACATGTCAGGCGGCAGTGGATTTGAATATGAATGCAAATAGGAGCCATTTGCCGCAGTGGATTTACGAAAATTTAGATGAATATTGTGGATTTATGAGGATGATAGTTGTTGGGTTGTGGTGTATACAAGTTACATAAATCCTGTTTCAGTGTTTCTTGGTAATGAGTAGTATCTTGAAGTGGTGTATGTATGATTGGGAACACTTACAAAGTGGTATATGTATCATCATTTTGTTTGGACTTTGTATTGTCAAGCCGATGGCTGCTAGATTTGATGATTAGTTGAAATGATTTGGAATGGAGCAACTCTTACATATGCAAAATTTCAATGAATTATATGTATGAATTCCATTGGATACTTTTTGATACAGCATATTCATGTGATTATTCAAGTTGAACCCCTATTACTTAAATGTTACATGTACATGAAAATTGTTGTTAGTTCAAATAATAGCAACATCTCAAGTGATTGAATAGATGATTTTGAATGTGTTCTTAGATGGATAAAGGAAAAACCGGAAAAACAACTTGCGATGCCGTTGCTCATAGGTTTTTTCTTGACGTATGTGTGGAGGAAGTGCAGGCCAAAAATAGGCTGACCCAATGTTTGAACAATGTTGGGTATGCCAATTTGATAACAAAAATTCAATGAGCGCACCAAAGAAACTATGAGCGGAAGCAATTCAAGAATAGATGAGAAGACTATAATATATGGAAGACATTGAACCAATATGTGTCTGGTCTAGGAAGAAGTCCTGTCACGGGTATTGAGGCTAGCGATGAGTGGTGGGATGTAGAGATTAAAGTAAGCCTGTTTTTGTATCATTTTCATTAGTTCTTTAGTATTAAACTCAATTGTTGAGTACTCATATGTTCTTGTATATTATTTTGTTCAGAGATGTCCAGAAATTGCCAAGTTTTAGATTGCTTCACTAGATAGCGAGGATAAGATGAGAATAATTTTTGATGCACACAGTGTTACAAATGAACATGTAAGGGTACCGGGTGCAACATCTCAACCTACACCCTTCCAAGTTAGCATTGAGGAAGATGATGTAGGATCAGAATGTGAGGGGTTAGGTTTTGATACCACCAATAGGTGGCAAGAGTGTGAAGAAGAGAACAACGGATTATTCACCTAGCCCTGGTCCATCAAAAAGGAGACTCGAGAATGATACCTCTAGTGTCATGCTGCGCCTATTGGACATACATGAAAAGAAGAGTCAAAATTCGGTGACATCAAGTGCTCCAGTGATTGTTGATCTGGTGAGAGCAGAGATTGGAGAGATGATGGTGTTGGTGAAGAAGGATGGGGCCGAGGAAGGTAGTGATGAGCATTTCTATGCTACACAGCTCTTGCGGCATAAAGAATGGCGTGATTTCTTTATCATTCTGAAGACACCACAATCACTCTGAAGACACCACGTGGAAGGCTAGCATGGCTCAAGAGGACATGGGAGGAGGAGCAAAAGAAGCGTTGGCGTCATTTTATCATGTGAACTTGTTATTTGCGTTAGATCTTTATTATGCATTGTCATGTGAACTTGTTATTTACTTTAGACCTATGTGTAATGTTATTTGCTTTGACCTATATTGGTTACGTGTAATATCATTTGCTTTGGATTGTCGTTGCTTATGACTATAATATTTGGTTTAGACCTATGTTGATTATGTGTATTGTGATTGTCTGTAAACTCATGTTGTTCTATTTTGATGTGAAATGGCAGATGACAGAAGAATCTGATGATGAGTTCATCCCACTTCTCGCAATGACATATGTGTTAGAAACTAGTACCTCGGCACCAAGAAGGCCAAGATAACTACCTTTCATAACAGGAATCCAGTGGGTTGAAGAGAAGATAAAGGATCCAAAAGAGTTCTACGACATGTTCAAAATGAGGTCAATTTTCCACATGTTGTACGAGACCTTAATGCATAACTATCAGCTAGAGTCAACTCCTTACATGAGCTCTAAAGAAGCACTAGCACTCTTTTTGTGAACCTGTGGATCACCTCAATCTAATAGTAATAGTGCTGATAGATTTGAACATAATGCATCTACTATTAGTGTCAAGTTTGGTGAAGTTTTGGAATGTGTAGACCGCATGGCTGCTGATTATATAAAACCAAGTGATCCTGCTTTCACTGAAGTTCATCACAGACTTCGAAAACCTATGTTCTCCCCTCATTTCAATAATGCCATTGGAGCAATCGATGGAACACATATTCGTGTGACAGTGCCAGCCTATCTGAAAGTGAATCACACGAATAGGTATGGTTATACTAGTCAGAATGTCATGGCATTCTGTGATTTTGACATGAGGTTCACTTTTGTGGTAACTAGATGGCCGGGATCTGCTCATGACACGCGTGTATGATCAAATGCCTTGGTTGAATATGGTGACTATCCACATGCTCCGGGAGGTAACTCACGTATATATATAATTTGTATGTTCAATTTACGCTAGTGCTTATAAATTAATCTCATTTTTTTCTCCAACTGTAGGAAAGTACTATCTTGTTGACTCGGGATATCCAAACCGAATTGGCTATTTAGCACAATATAAGGGGCAGGTACCATGTGCCTGAATTTCAATAGGCGGCTCCGGTTGGGATGAGGGAGATCTTCAATCATCAACATTCATCACTAAGGAATGTCATCGAAAGGTCATTCGGTGTTCTCAAGATGAAATGACGTATTCTCGGAGGCATACTAAACTATCCAGTTGAGAAACAGAAGATGATAATTTCCGCGTGCATGTGTTTGCATAATTTTATTCATGACAATGCTTTACGTGATGAGCATTTCGAGAGGATTGAGCGAGAGGAGTATGTTTTACAACACGGACCACCTCCAATAGGGTGGGAAATGCTGCGCCCGTAGATGATGGCACTATGGGGCACATACGCGATGGCATTGCTGCAGGCTTGGTAGCGTGAGAGCGAATATCTATGTGATGTGGTGTTATTTGTACTATGTATCTTTTTTCTTGGAATAAAAGTAGTTTGACCTCTCAAGTAATATAAACATATATGATTGTGAACCAAATGCTTTTATGTGCAATTTTTTGGTTATGTGGTAGCTTAATGGTTGTTATTCATGTTTTTTCTATTTTTATCTCTGTGCTGAATTACGTTTAAAACAGAAAAAATAGTGTTACTATTATTTAAACAACAATAAATAATTTAAAGGGTAGTACAGACTTTTTACAATTCACCTCAGCTTATAAGCTCTAAATTTAGAAACCATCTAGAAAGAAATAATAGATTATCAGACTTTTGCACACCGAAACTACTGGGACCATTAAACTCATCAAGACGGTATGTGTGTTTGGAGAGACATGTACTGTTTACCTATCAATCTCTCTGATCTGCGCACATATCAATCTGCCATGTCTGGCAAGATACGTGTCAGGACTCCGCTTTGCGTGTTTAGGGCGGCCATGGCAGGTAGAGTTTTTGGAATACGTAAGGAGCTAGTACGGATTAGGTTCAGTTGGAGTTGAACTGTATTAGGTAGGCAGCTTATGGAGAGGTTCATGAATTGCGGTCATAGCTGCCCAGGCCCTTTCGTGTATGATGCGTGCACAACTGAATGGTCGTGCAAGTTTCCATGCGTTTGCGTCAATTCGTGTGCTGAACTTCAAATGGCATGCACTCATGTCAAACCGGCTTGTAATCCGGACAAACAAGTGACACGAACAGAGCGGGAAGAAACAACGACGTGAGGTCTGCATATATCTTGAACTAGTCATCGATTAAACCAGGGTCGACTACCTTGTCTCTTGTGGAAGACAACATAGATGATATGAAGTATGACTTGTGGCTTGTCCGTACATACGAAAACACGCATTTCTTTTTCAAATTTCAATCAGTGCTTCAGCTTTGTTTTCCTTCCGGTTTTCTTTGTCCATGTAAATTTTTTATAAAATAATTTTTTTCTTATCTTTATTTTAAAAATAATTCTGTCATAGATATGAGCCTAGACAATAAGAGAGAGGCACCCCCGTTCGGTTACGCAGGCCTACGAGGGCGCATGTAGGGACATGAGGGAGAAGATAGCAAGCGCAGCTAGGCCTTACGCAGCGGTTTCGTGTTTCTCTCCCCAAATTAGGGTTCGCAAAAGTGAGAAAGAGAAAAAATGAGATCCCTCTCCCTCTTGGCCTTGGGGCCCTATTTATAGAGAAGGAGGTGGTGGTGTGTAACATCCTGAATTCTATTGACCTGGAAGTCTGGGGTTTACAAAATCTTTTGTAAATAATGACAACTAAAACACACGATTAAAACTTTTGACCCATGTGCATATGCAAACCCCTCTCTCCCTGTTTTCTTCACCATCAGTGTTGTCAACTCTCAATTCGCCTGACCCTTAACCGACAAGGCGTGCAAATCCTTTGTAACCCTTGTTTCCCTGCCCGACCATCCGATCCTGCATTTTCACCCCGAAGCCATCCTTGGAACACCTTCCTTCTGTCCTGCCGGTGCATCCGGACCAACAACTGAAGCATATATATGTCACGAACATCTTTCGAATGACGTGATCTCCTGCCATCTACTCCGCCATGTCCTGTCATGAGTATGTGCACATATATACTGTTTTTATGTATACACACATAGGCAAACCTTAACCTATCGTGAATTTCATTACTCATGTCCCCAGCACAACCCCATATATGCTAAAATTCCCAAGTGTATGCATGCACATACATTCCGAACTCTATTTCGAATCCTTCGAAATGAAGTGAAATCTAAAGCCCTAACTTTTTTGTCCTCCCTCGGTATCACCGACACCACTTTCTTCGCCCCGATGAAATATGACCTATCTCTCAAACTCTTTGTGCATCCTTTATTCCTCGGTCCTGCGTCCGTGGAACCCTAACCCGCTTCCGATGCTAAACATCGTGGGAGCAAATCCGGATGTGCGAAAGCACATTTGGTGCCATGATCGCTTGCCTCACCTCTTCTTCACCTCCTTATACCTTGACGGACATACATACCCGCGTATACTGCTCTCCGGTATACGCATGTATGCAAACCGCAAACAGCTACAAATAAATTGAAGTGCTATTTTTTGAAAGTCCTAACTCATGTCCTTATCTTAGTCATAACTTTATACATAGTTCCTCCTTCCGAAAGATCAATGTTTCAGTGGAAATATCGTTGCCATTTTACTGTTCTCCCTTCCTTGTCTGTCCCATTTTTATCCCCTTGCTTTTCTCACATATATTAATGTGCCGATCATCTCTTCTCTTCTCAGATTCCCTAGTTTTACTTCCCTTGCTCCTTGCTCACTGCACCTCCTGCTAGCACAACTCACGCATTATTCTCCGCAGTGGTCGGTACCAAACAAATACTATGCGTCAATAGCCATATACCAGTACATTTCCATCCGGGTTTCACTTTTCTCTGGCCTATACCAGTGACCAGCTGTACTTTTTCTTTCTTTCTCCTGCCAACACACTATCACACGCTGCCACCTCTCCCTTTACACAGCATTGATCAATTACTCCCTTCAACTCACTTCAACCACGCAACCCAAGTCTCTACTACACCTCTACAGCATTGTCCAACACTCCTCTTCCGTCCCAACTTCTCCAGCACGCTGATAAGACCAGTCTGAGTTGCTTCAGAGCTCCACACAAGCTCTAGCTGCTGCCTCCTTTTAGCTACTCCTTCCCTAGCACCAACCGAGCTACTCTCTTCCCTTTGAAGACTCCTCTTCAAGCAACTGAGCTTCCATTGCCGCTGCCTCGAACTCCTCTTTTCCCAACCGCCTCTTCCTCACTCTTCTCTGCTCCACCCGAGAGCTCTCTCTCTCTTCTCCGATTGCTTCAGTTCGAGCTCTCATCTCCACAGCACAAACCGAGCAATACACCGAGCTTGAGTTCCTCTGATCCCCTCTTTTCCTCCCTTCTAAGCTCCACTTCCCCTGGATTCCCCCTAGCGTTGAGCTGCTGCGCATCCCGCCTCCAACAAATCCGACGGGGAGCACCAAAGCCACGCCTGATGGCACTCCCGGGGGCGTCAACTCCACCCTCTCTTTCTTTCCCAGCTCCGGCTGCATACCGATACCATACCTCCGCCTGGCACGGCACCGCCCCACCTCCGGCGACCTCTGCTCGGATCTCTTGTCTTCAACCGCGGCAGGGAGCACCACCCCATCTACCGCCGTGCTGTCTACTCCCTCCGCCTCTCCAATACCAGGTGGCTCCACCGCTCCTCCTCCCAACCTCCTCTTCAAGCTGAGCTCACTCACTGCTGTCCCGCTCCATCCTCTCCGTCGCTCCGGCGAGTATCCAGCACCGGGGCCGCAGCTAGCGAGTCCCCTTGGCACTTTCCTCGACTCGCGCCGCCCCTCATCAGCACCTCTCCACTGTGCGCATGGCTGCCAGCACCGGTGGGATCCCCTCCATCTGCTGCCAGAACTTGCCCCTCCGCCAGCCAGCCCCGGCCATGGCCGGAGCGCCTCACTAGACGCCACCCGCCGCTGGTAAGCCATTTCCGGTCAGCATCTTCTCCGGCGACCACTGCCACCGTGGGCTACTCTCTCTTCCCTCCCTTCTCCCCTTCGGCAGCAAACCCAAATGCCGTGTTTGAGCTAATCGCCCCTACAAAGAAGCAAGCGTGAACAGTAGCCTGAGAAGTCACCTTAAGGTGAAGACACAAATGTGTGTGACGCCTTTTTTGTAGCCAAACGTATTCTCCTACTCCTCAATATTTATGCCTTCCATCAGTGAAAACACATTCCACTTTTATTTCTAGTCCTAAACCACCTTGTCCAATCAAAGGCGCAGTTCTCTTCTGCGCTTTCGACATCAGCCCTAAGGCCGGCTTAGGTAAGCAGTGAACACCCTCGGTATAACTAAACTTTGGATGGTTATAATTCCCTGTATACCCATCTGAATCAACTCATTCCTCCTCCTAGATTCCTAATGTTTCATGAGCTTTCTATCAATAGTAATTGTTGAATTTTTGAAAGTATTTAAAATTTAAAATTTTAATTTTAAAAACCCTAGGTAATGGCATAACTCGAAGTAAGCACTTCTCGGAGGTTTGATCCAGAGAACGTCGAGAGCATTCCTAGTATGTATCAAACATATTTCATCCGTTGGCCTCGACTATATTGTTGGGATCCTAGGAATTTATTTGAAAGGCCATGAGGCAGGTTATACACACATATACCTCTAAAACCTTGACGTAAAACTCATGATAGCTACCATAGCATATAGGTAAACTCATCATCTATCTTGCACTCATGTCGATCTAGGGTTAATTAAGATCTTAGGTTCTTGACAGGTTAGACCCCATAAGGAAGATGACATGAAAATCTGATGTGCCCAATTTTCCACTCAAAAAAACATATATGTTGCATGCCACGATCACCAAACCCTAAGTACCCAAAACCCTCAAATGATACCATCCTAGTATATCATCGAAAGCGTCGACGATAAAATTTCCAAAACATCTCAATAGACTTGCTCGCCCTCTAGATCCAGCTAAAAGTGATGACCAAGAACATTCCTAGTGCCGATATGTCATCGATCAAGTGAGCTACAGCCTTTGGTCCTACGAGAAACCCATATCTCATGTGAAGCTAATTCCCTCCTGCTTTTTCTGAAAACCCTAATAAACATTAAGTCCTGAGACCATAGATTTACAAGTTCATGATTGTATGTGTGATTCTCATTTTGTTCTTCCTCGCATCGTCATTTATTCGGTGTTTTCCGATGTGTAGAAACAACGTTACGTGACCTCGCGGAAGGATTCCGGATGAGTACTGTATCCAGGTCCAAATCGAAACACGGCCATTTGTCGGCGTTCGGATCCGGCAATAATGATTATGGGGTTGCGCAAACACAGAAGATCTAGATGGGTGCACACGGGAGACAAAGTTTAGACAGGTTCAGGCCCTCAAGAAGAGGTAATACCCTACGTCTTGTGTTTGGTGGATTGTATTGATCGTATCCCGTATGAGGGTATTTGTCTATGCCTATGCTCAGAGCGTTCTTGTGCTCTAGCTTGCTCTTGATCGTCTCTAAGCCTGTGCCTATCCAAGGATCCCTACCCGGCCTTATATAGACAACCGGGGGTAGGGTTACAGGAGTCTAGATCGGCTTACAGATATGTTTCCTAATCGGTTACAACTGATACCCGGGTATGCTGGGCAGGTATTAGTCCATGTCTTGTACTCCAAGTCGACGAGGCGCCCTCGTGTAGAAGTCGGACTCCGAGTAGTCGGCCTGGCCCACCCTATGCCCGGATGGCCAGCTTTGTCCTCCTTGACGATACCCGGGTGCCATGTCATCGTCAGTAGCCCCCGAGTCCTTCACGATCTGGCTGCTGTCTACCTTCTCCCTTGAGCAAGTCTCCCAAGTGGTATCCACATGTACACGCCTTCTGGTCGCTTGCAGGGAGATTGTGAGGGACTCTCAAAACTTCTGTAGGACAGAAAATAATAAGCCGAGTAATATTCACCCATAGGGCAAGAATATCATGGCAGGCGAGCTAATAATGGGTAAGTCCTGGTGGCATCTAATCGTTTCCAGCGGATGGAGACTGGGTAATAGCACAGCGGGGAGCATATCATGAATCCCGACTGAATTCCCGAGTGATACCTGATTTCCCGAGTGGCTCGGGTCCAGCTAGTGTCCCCTGGGGGAATACCCTCGGAATTCGCGTCAGAACCAGAACACATACTGTAGCGCTTCGGTCCCGAGTCGTTCAGTGTCCAACTAGTGGCCCACTGGAGGTGCACTACAGCCGCCTGATGATGACATGGCACCCGGGTATCATCAAGGAGGATGAATCCGGCCCTCTGGCCATAGGGTGGGCCGGGCCGATTACTCGGAATCCGACTTCTACACGGGGCGTCTCATCAACTTGGAGTACAAGATAGGGATAAGCACAAATTCGGCAATCCCGGATTTTGTTGTAACCAATTAGGTAACCAATCTGTAAACCGATCCGAACCCTTATAACCCTACCCTGGTCGCCTATATAAGACCTGGTAGGGATCTTCCGATCAGTATGACGCTTTTTAGTACCTTCTCATTCACATAGCCCTAGCAACCTTGAGATCTGTTCTCGAGGACTTGCGGCACTCGGGATTGAAGCAATACCAGCCACCAAACACAGGACAGAGGGTATTACCTCTCCTTGAGGGCCTGAACCTGTCTAAACATTGTCTCCCGTGTGCACCCATCTGGATTTGCTGTGCTCACGCCGCCCCATATTCAGTATTGCTGGAATAATACTCTGACAGTTGGCACGCCAGGTAGGGGCTGTGTGCATAGATCCATCTACATGAGTCCAGATGGGTTCCGTCAACAACAACGACGTTTTCGTCCCAGGAAGCGTCATGAGATTCGCTTCCCTGGACATTATTCCGGATCCTAGACAGCTTTTTCAATTTGGAAAACTGGCTTTCATCACTGACAAGATCGGAAAGCTTCATCTCTGCTACCCGGCAACCCGTCGGTCAGCAGAGGCCTCATCAACTTCTTTGCTCGGACTCACCCCCGAGTCTACGCCTTCGGCCCCTCTCCCAAGGGACGAGGCTACGCCGAAATCGGATCGGTTGTTCGCGCACGGGTTCTCACCTGTCGAACAGAGGTCCCGACTGGTTGGTGCTATCGATTCTCTCTTCCCCGTCCTCGAGTATGACTCGGACGATTACGAGAGCTCAGGTAGTCACCACCCATCCCGGGAGGTCTTCATGGCCAACCCCGACTCACTGGACAACGGCGGCGACCGATCAGTCCCCATTGTGGAGCAAACGCCTACTGAGCTTGAAGCCACTCGGCTCCGCCTCCTTGCCAAGGAGGAGGAGCTGGTTGAGCAGCGTACCAGGCTTGCTCGTCAACGCGACGAGCAACTGCGCAACGACGACATGGGAGCTCGAGGACGCCAAGTCCATAATGAATTTCGCATGCGTGAAAGAGATGGGGTTCCTAGTCACAACATCGTTGCTGCCACGATGGCGGCACGCGCCATTAATGTCCCCGAAGGCACCACGGGACATGACGAACTCCGGCGACTTCGCATCCTATTGGAAGAAACAGCTCTTAAACAGGCCGAAGTCTCTGGGGACCGCGCGGGCTCTTCAACAAGTGCTAGGAGTCGGTGCTCTCCACCTCCAAGAAGCCCACCAGCCGCAGAGGGCCGTCATGTAAACCTCGATCGTCACCAGCCGGCCGGAGCGGTTCACAACCGACTCGGGCCTAATCGTGACGCACGGGGCACCATAGTCGCACGGAGCCGTGCCCATCTGGACGCGGACAAAAATGCTCACCGAGCCGGGTCGGTCCATAGCCGACTCGGATCGGACCGTGATGCGCGGAACCTTGCTGACGCCGGGCGGAATGCTCATCGAGGTCCCGAGAGGGATGACCGCAGCGATCGCCATGATGTCAGCGGCGCTACCAGCCGTGGCCGCTCTCCAACCTCCTCTGGCATGGGGTATGCAGGCCCAAAGGCGTTTGACGCTCGCATCCGCAGCGTCATCTTCCTGTCACGATTCCGAGTCACCGGCATCGACAAGTACACGGGCGAAACTCGGCCAGACATCTGGTTGGTCGACTATCACACGGCGTGCAGAACTAATGGTGGCAATGACTACGTCGCGAACCATTACCTGCCACTGTTCCTAGTCGACTCAGCTCGAGCTTGGCTTACCAGCTTACCTCTGGGTTGCATCCAGTCATGGAGCGACCTCGAGACCCTCTTCATGAATAACTTTCAGGGCATTTACAACAGGCCCGGGAATGCGTGGGATCTCCACAGTTGTACTCAAGAGACAGATGAAACTCTCCGGGAGTACATTCAGCGCCTCTCCAAGAAGAAGAACTTTTTACTAGAGATCCGAGAAGGTGATGTCATCACCGCCTTCTCCAAAGGTGTTCGGAGCACTGACCTCATCCACAAGATAGCGCGCAAGAACCCTCAGACTACTTGCGAACTCTTCGATATCGCCAATAACTTTGCCACCGGCGAAGAGGCCATCCGTAGCGCTACCAAAGATGACAAGGGCAGGAGCAAGGGCAAGGCGTCCGAGTCCCCCAGTCGGGATGCTCACCACGAGTCGTCCAGAAAAAAGCATCGGAAGCGTAAGGGCGGAGATCTCGTTGCTACGGCCGAACGCGCCCCACCGCGCCATCCTCAGCGCACCAACGTGACTTTTGAGGAGATGATGAGTCAGCCGTGTCACTTTCATGGACCCAAATCCAATCACGTGACACGCGACTGCAACCTCTTGAAGAATTTGAACAAGCCTTACGTCCCCAATTGGAACAAAAAAGAGTCCCCTCAGGACGAAGGTGACGAATTCCCGAAAGAAACTGCTTGTCTGATGATTTTCGGTGGACCTAACAGCTACGAGTCCAAGCGTCGCCAGAAGATCATAGATCGGGAAGTCAATGCAGCGGAACCGACCGTGCCCCAGTACCTGCGATGGTCCGAGTCCGTAATTTACTTCGGTCGCTCGGATCACCCGGACTTCATACCTCACCCGGGAAGGTTTCCCCTGGTGGTGGACCCAATCGTCTGCGGCGTCCGCCTCACCAAGGTCCTCATGGATGGAGGGAGTGGTCTAAATATTCTCTACGTCAAGACTCTTGACGACATGAAAATCTCCCGCTCAGAGATCAAACCCACTGGCGCACCTTTTCACGGGGTCGTGCCGGGGAAGATGGCGAGTCCACTTGGGCAGGTCAGCCTGCCCGTCACTTTCGGTACTCCCGACAACTTCCGGACCGAGACCCTCACCTTTGAGGTCGTCGACTTCCCAGGATCGTATCATGCCATCCTGGGGCATCCCTGCTACGCCAAATTCATGGCTGTTCCCAGCTATGTCTACCTGAAGCTCAAGATGCCGGGCCCCCACGGGATAATAATGGTATGAAGCAGTTTTCAGCACGCTTACACGTGTGACCTGGAGAACTGCAACCTCGCCGTGGCTCAAATCGCTGTAGCCGAGCTTGACAACCTCAAGTCAGCCGTGGTTGAGGAGGCACCCCCCGGCCCAAAAAGCTTCAGCATCGACATCTTTTCAGTTGGCACGGGACACCAAGTCGATCCAACTCGACCCGGAAGACTCCTCCAAGATGACGTAGATCGAGACTACACTCAGCGACAAATTGGAAGGCGCGCTTGTTGGCTTCCTCCGTAACAATGGGACATCTTTGCGTGGACATCCTCCGACATGCCCAGAGTTCCGAGGGAGGCTGCCGAGCACTCTCTGAACATTCGGCTGGATGTTAAGCCGGTCAAACAGCGCTTACGCTGTTTTGCTGAGGATAGACACCAAGCAATTGGAGAAGAGTTAGCCAAGCTTCTAGCAGCTAGCTTTATTAAAGAAGTGTATCATCCCGACTGGCTTGCGAACCCAGTTCTTGTTCGTAAAAAGAATGGAAAGTGGAGGATGTGCGTTGATTACACTAGCCTTAACAAGACATGTCCAAAGATCCTTTCACTCTCCCTCGCATCGACAAAGTGATTGATTACACGGCCGGTTGCGAAATTTTGTGCTTCCTCGACGCTTACTCGGGCTATCATCAAGTCAAGATGAAGGAGGATGACGACATCAAGACATCCTTCATCACTCCTTTTGGGGCTTTCTGCTACATATCCATGCCTTTTAGTCTGAAGAATGCCGGCGCTACATACCAACGGTGCATGCAGCGCTGCCTTCAGTCACAAATTGGCAGGAACGTGCGACGATGTGGTGATCAAGTCCGAGAAAAAAGAAGACCTCCTAAATGACCTGGAAGAAACCTTCTCCAACCTTAGGAGATTCAACATGAAGCTCAACCCCGAAAAGTACGTATTCGGGGTCCCTTCGGGCAAGATACTCGGTTTTATCGTTTCCGAATGAGGAATCGAAGTCAACCCGGAGAAGATCGATGTCATCATCAAGATGGGCCCTCCAAGGGGCCTCAAAGATGTTCAACGACTAATAGGGTGCATGGCGGCCTTCAGCCGATTCATCTCCCGACTCGGTGAGAAGGCCCTGCCCCTCTACAAGCTCCTCAAGAAGTCGGACAACTTCACATGGACATCCGAGGCCTAGGATGCCCTGGACGGGCTAAAGAGGCTTCTGACCACGTCTCCAATACTGGCCGCCCCGATGCCCAATGAGCCGCTGCTCCTTTACATCGCGGTGACCACCCAGGTGGTCAGCACAGTTTTGGTCATCGAACGCCCCGAGCCCAGCCACATCCAGAAGGTTCAGCGCCTGGTCTACTCCATCAGTGAAGTGCTGTCTGAGTCCAAGGCGCGATACCCACATATACAGAAGATTATCTACGCGGTGTTCATCACATCCCGGAAGTTAGTTCACTATTTCCAAGGGCACCCGATCACGGTGGTCAGTTCCTTCCCGATTTCTGACGTCATCAACAATCGTGACGCCATGGGGAGGATCGCTAAATGGACAATGGAACTAATGGCATTCGGCATGGTTTACGCCCCACACACGGCCATCAAGTCCCAGGCTCTTGCCAACTTTATGGCCCGAGTGGACAGAAGTCCAGTTTCCGCCCTCTATCATTGACCTCGAACACTGGACGCTCTACTTCGATGGCTCACTGACGCTCCAGGGAGCGGGGGCTGGCATCGTACTCATCTCTCCGAAAGGAGAGCGCTTCAAGTATGTGTTGCAGATCCACTTCCCAGCATCTAACAATGTCGCCGAATACGAAGCTTTACTTCACAGACTTCGCATTGCCATTTCACTCGGGATTCGCCGCCTCCTAGCCCGCGGAGACTCCGAACTGGTGGTCCGGCAAGTCATGAAGGACTGGTCATGCAGAGACCCCTCCATGGAAGCTTACTGCCAAGAAGTGCACAAGCTCGAAGGCAAGTTCGATGGCCTTGAAATTACGCATGTCTTACGCTGAGACAACGAGGCCGCGGATGCACTTGCCAAGTTGGGGTCCAGTCGGGATGTCTTCCTGGCTAGAGTATTCCTCTAGGGGCTGCATACCCCCTCCATCAAGGCAGAGATGACACCCGAGGCCGAAGAACCACAAGTCCAGGAATCCGATGGCGCCCAGCAATCTTCACCAGCGGTCTTAGTCGTTAATCCCGACTGGACTGCGCCTTTCCTCGACTACCTCCTGCGAGAAACTCTCCCGTCGGATCCGATAGAAGCGCAGCGCCTCACCCGCCGCGCCAAAGCTTACGTCGTGATTGACAGCGAGCTTTACAAGAAAAGCACCTCTGGAATCCTCCAGCGATGCATCCCTTAAGACCGAGGATATCAACTACTACATGATATTCACTCGGGAGTTTGCGGACACCATGCGGCGGCCAAGTCGCTCGTTGGTAAAGCCTTCAGACAAGGTTTTTACTGGCCGACTGCCGTTTTGGACGCCGCCCACATCGTCCGCACTTGTGAAGGATGCCAGTACTTCGCCCGGCAGACACACTTGCCGGCTCAGGCACTCCAACCTATTCCGATCACTGGCCCTTTGTCGTCTGGGGTCTGGACATGGTGGGCCCTCTCAAGAAGGCTCCTGGGGGCTATACGCACCTCTTTGTTGCAGTCGACAAATTCACCAAATGGATAGAAGCCAAGCCGGTTGCCACGATAACTGCAGAAAAGGCCGTTGAATTCTTCCGGGACATTGTTTTCCGTTTCGGCGTCCCCAACAGCATCATCACAGACAACGGCACTCAGTTCACTGGTCGCGCCTTTCTCCAATTTTGCGACGACTATAACATTGGCCTTAACTTTGCCGCCGTGGCTCACCCACGCACGAACGGGCAGGTTGAGCGGTCCAATGGCCTGATTATGCAAGGCATCAAACCTTGGATCTTCCAGCGCCTGAAGAAGTTCGCGGGCAAATGGGTGGCCGAGTTGCCCTCAGTACTCTGGAGTCTGCGAACTACACCAAACCGATCCACTGACTACACACCTTTCTTCATGGTATACGGTGCCGAGGCATTCCTCCCGACTAACTTAGAATACGGATCTCCACGCATCCGCGCCTACAACGAGGCCGAGTCAGAGGAAGCAAGACAAGATGCCCTTGATCAGCTTGAAGAAGCACGCGAAGTCGCATTCCTCCGATCGACAAGGTACCAACAGGGCTTACGGCGCTACCACAGTAGACATGTGCGCGGCCGTTCATTCAACGTTGGTGACTTGGTCCTACGCCGAGTCCAATCCAGCAAAGACCAGCACAAACTCTCACCACCCTGGGAAGGTCCGTACGTGATCGCCGAGGTGCTGCGCCCGGGGGCTTACCGACTGAAGGACAGTGACGGCAACATCTTCACCAATGCATGGAACATCGAACAGCTACGTCGCTTCTATGCCTAAACTTTTTATTCTGACAACTCGGATATATGAATACACTTTTCTCCTCCGCTCCACATGAAACAAGCTTTGCGGTCCCCGAGCGACCTGCTATGCACGCCAATGGCTAACGCATAGCGGACACTCAGGGATCACACCCTCTGGGTGCGCTCAGGCGCACTTGGGTTTTTTCATGTACGCAAATCATTCTAGTACTGTGTGTAATCCGACGCTAACTCTTTAACTCCGATCGCCAGTTTACACCACAACCTTATGCTACACGGGACAAAAGTCCACGGCTAATCTCTGCAAAGGAGGCTACAACAGGTCGGCAAGAGCAAAAACGAAAGATCCACATACACACGAATGAATCTTTTTGCAGGGGAAAATTTATAAACCTAATCAAACACATAATTAAAGATTACTCGAAATTCCCGAATGCTTTACATACAAAAAGTTCACTACCAAAAAACACTCAGTCCCTTCGAGCAGTTCACACACAACTATCTTTTTTACAGGCCGGCGCGGTCCATAAGGGAGTTCGCCGTGGTCTCGACGATGTTCATCATCTCTAGAATATCCTCATCCGAAACGTCAACGGCGTACCCCTCCCCGATCGCTTGCATATCAAGTAGCGGGTAATGGGACCTCGCCACCGCCAGGGCCACCACGGCTCCAGAACGCGAAGCCTCCGCCTCCAGCTTCTTCACTTGGTCGGGCACTTGCCGAAGGCGCTCCGTGACCGCTTCCATGGAGTCTGGGGCCGTAAGCCATCCGACCCGCCACCTGCAGTGACTCGGCCAACTCGCGGGCTTTCTTGAGGCAAGCTTGAAAAGCTACAAAAGTAGAGCAAGAACATGAGCAAAATAACCAATGGGTCCTGACCAACTAAAAGGCCCGAGTCAAAAGCTTACCGATCTCGGAGTCCGCAGCTCTCTTGTCTACCGTCTCGGCAGCCTCCAGAGAGTCAGCGGCCCTCTTGTTCGCCACTTCAGCCGCCTCCAGAGCTCGCCTCAGGCTGCCATCCATGGCGGCAGCCTCGTTCTCCAGATGCTCCACGCGGGTCTTCAACGCCGCGAGCATCTCCTGGAGCTTGGAGGCTCTGTCCTCAACAGAGTCGAGCTCCCGGACACGAGTGTTCATCCCTTCAAGCTTCACCCTGAGCTTCGCGGCTTCATCCTCGGCGGCTACACAAGACAATGCATCAGCACGCCAAGATGCGAAAAGCAACCGAAGCAAGTCGGACTCCTCACCTTTGGTTCGGGCGATCTCCTGAGAAAGGCCCGCCTGCAGGGCAGCAATTTCAACCCCGCGCTGGCAGGCCACGGCCTTCGCCGCCTGGCGGCTCGTAGCTAGCTTATCCCACTTGGCCTTGCGAAGGTCGAGTCGGTCAAGAACTGGCAGCCGATCCTGGAGGAAAGCGGTCTTGTCTTGCGACCGTCAATTCAATTTCTGCAAAGAAGAAACCATAGAAATCAAGCCACCCGGAAAAATTAGTAAGACCCTCCACTTGGTCCCACGGACCCAGCGGAGGCTTGGGGGTTACACCCTCTGGGTGCACTGTTCGTGCACCCAGGGTCAAATCTGCAGGAAAGGCAAGAGACCCTCCGCCCGACTATCCTAGTCGAACGCAGGCTCGGGGGCTACACCCTCTGGGTGCACTGTTCGTGCATCCAGAGCAAAAGCTACGGAAAAAGATAAGGGTCCCCTGCCCGACTAGGCCTGGGGGGCTACTCCCCACGGACACACCCACCGGCAAAAAATAGAAACGGCTTACCTGCATCAACGGACGCAACCTGCCATTCAGCAGGCTAGTACCCTCCTTCATCGTCTTCATCAAGGCCGGGAGCATCTCGCCGAGTTGGGTGGCGACGTCCGTCGCGTTATTTCACTCCTCCTCCCGGACGTCGTCAATCTCCCGGATGGTCAGGGTCGGCCCGCGCGTGGTCTGATTGCCGGACCCAGAGCGGCCGGAGCGCCAGCTCGGAAGATGGTCTGGGACGCGGAGCGGCGCTGAACTCCTCCACCGCAGACGACAGCTTGAGATTGCCTCTGCGGTCCGGCGGGGCGGCTCCAGTCGAACCTGGGCTTCCCCCTCGGTGCTTCCGAACTCGGGCCGGCGTCACCTGACATACCCTGAGCCGACGCTCCGGCAGAGGGCTCCTCTACCCGAGGAGCAGTGGGCAAGGCAGAAGGCGCACCAACCCGCTCAGGAGACAATCGGGGGGACGAAGACGTAGCCCCCCGTGGAGGCGACGAAGGCCGGGCAACCGACCCCGGCAGGTCCCCACCTCGGCTGGACCCCGGGGCACTCGACGACGCCTTTGGGACGTCTCCGAAGAGCACAGATAAGCGAGCAGTCGCTGAAATACTTGCTTGGCAGATCGGGGGACGGGGACGCGCTTCCTAAGCCCCGAGGCTCGCCGCCCGGCCACGGCAGCAGTCGGAGTCGACGACGTCGCTGATCTGCCTTGATCCCCGAAGGCGGCGTCGGCGGTTCTCTTCTCCCCCCGGCCGAGGGGAACTTCATCTTCGGCCGTCCGAGGAACTCGACTCAGGACGGCAGTTGGTGCCACCAGATCGGGGCCAGCGGAGGAGCCGCCCTGCCCCGCCAGAACAGCGCCCATGGCAGAGGGCGCCACTGGGTTGGGACGGGCGGAGGGACCGCTCTGCCCCGACAGGGCGACACCCGCTACAGCAGGTGCCACCGGGCTGGGACTGGCAGTGGAGCTGTCCTGTCCTCCCGGAGTAGCGCCCGCCGACGGCCTTCGCTTCCTGGACACGTGGAGCGGGACGTCGTCATCTTCTTCCTCTTCCTCTGGAGCCGGCACACTCGGCGGAGGAGGACTAGGTACCACAGTGGCCGGCGCCTTCCCTTTTGAAGACCCGGCGCCCTTTGAGGACCCGGCGCCGCAAAAGGATGCTCCGGTCGTCCCCTGCGATGGTGCCCCGCTGCTAGGGACGTCGGCATACCGGGGCTGGTTCCAAATCTCCTTCTCCGGGAGGGGAACATTGGAACTAAAGCCGAACAAAATCTGCTAGTTTAGAAGGCAAGGAAATAATCAGAGTCACACTCTGTGGCGCACAAGTAAGAAGAGATGGGAATTTGATTACTTACCCGACTCGGGGGGTTGGCTCTGCTGAAGGGCGGCGGTCGTCCGGAGAAATCCAGACTGGTCCCCTGAGCCATGAGTTTTTCAACCCGGCGCCGGACAATATCCTCCGAGAGCTCCTCAGAGGACTCTCGGGTAGTGTCGTGCTCATCAGTGTATTTGAACATCGGGTGCGCTCTCAGCTTAGCGGGCTGCACCCGCCACCAAATGAAGGTAGCGACGACGACGGCTTCGGTGACACCAGCTTGGATCGCCTCGGCAAGCTGTGACATGAGGACCGCGATCCCGCCCTGCTCTCGGTCCAGTGGTGGCACCTCCGGAGGCTGACCCGTGAATGCCGGGAGCGATGGTGCGGGTTCTCGCAGTAGAACTAGTTTGCATGCCACCCCTTGTTGGAGGTCTGCATTGGCAAACTCAGGTACTGCTTCGGTGCCCCGGACCTCAGTTGAAACCCGGCGCTGCCTACCACTGCCGGCTGGCCCTTACTGGGCTGCGGCTTCACCATGAAGAGGTGCTTCCACAGGGCAAAGTGCACCTCAATGCCGAGGAAGCACTCACACAGAGTGATGAAGCACGCGACGTGGAGCAAGCTGTTGGGGTTGAGGTTGTGCAGCTCCAAGCCGTAGTAGTAGAGGAGGCCCCTCAAGAAGGGGTGGGTGGGCACAGAGAAGCCCCGCTCAAAGAAGGATCCGAGGACCACTACCTCACCCGTGTTCGGGGTGGGAAATGGCTCCCTGGCGGTGGCGCGCCACTCAACCAGTTCCATCGGCGGCAGCACTCCAGACCGCACCATGTTCTCTAGCCACGATTCGGTCGCCGAGGATGTCATCCAGGGAGCCATCGGGTCGGCGGTGGAGCTCTCCTCGCTTAAAAGCTTCCACACCAAGGCGTCCTCCTCAGCGTCGATCGAATCTGCCACCCACTCAGGGGTTTGCATTTGGTGGCGGCGGGGTGGATTTAGGGTTTTTTTGGTGTGCGGCAGTGGTTCCCCAAATCGACAGCGCTTGAGGAAGACGAAGAGATTTGGGCGCAGAGGAAATGGGGCGTGCACTGGAAGGCGTAAGTGGACCCCGCCGTTCGCCCGGTCTTATAAAGGGGAACGTTTCGAGCGGTGCGACTCTTCCGCTCTAACATGCGCATGATTTTCTTGTACCCATGACGTGCCTTTTCGGCTTCCATTGCCTATAGTAACAGCCCACGACGCGGCCCGTTAGTGGCCGTGGCGCTGTTCTCGCCGTGGTCTGCGCCATCTAATGGGAGGGATCTGACGGTTGGCCTTCCGGGGTTAAATAGCCATTCGGAATATGCCCCCACAAATAGCAACTGTAGCGAGCTTCCCGCAAGCCACGAGCTGGTCACCGACAAATTCGGGATCGGGCGTTACAGTTTTGAAGGGTTTCAATGATTGGCCTCAAGCAGGAACGCAATCACTTGAATACACCCCGAATGAAGGGCAGTTATGGCACGCCTTCTGTAAGCCACAAGTCGGATGCTGAGCAACTCGAAACCACTGGATTCTCCACCTGGACCTTCCGAGAATATCGTTCCGAAGGCTTCAGGATCCGGAATTTCCGGATTCAGTGGAATGACCTAGTGTAAGGCTTTGTCACTCGGGAACCTATGCGTCATAGCTTGTTTCTCTAGTTTTGACGTGAATTTCAGAGGCATTCCTTCAGAGGGACACTAGCTGGACTCGAGCCGCTCGGGAAACTAGATGCTACTCAAAAATTCAGTCGGGATTCATGGTATGTCCCCCGCTGGGCTATTAGTCGATCTCTGTCCATCAGGATAGACTGGATACCACCAGAATTTACCCGCTACTCGTTCATCCGCCATGATATTCCTACCTTACGGGTGAATATTACTACGCTTGTTATCGTCTTTTCTACAGGAGTTCTATCAGTCCCTCACAATCTGTGAGCAATCAGAAGGCATGCACAAACAGAGGCCACTCGGGAAACTTATCCAGGGGAGCTGGCCGACAGCAGTCAGATCATGAAGGACTCGGGGGCTACTGATGATGACATGGCACCTGGGTATCATCAAGGATGACGAATCTGGCCCTCTGGCCATAGGGTGGGCCGGGCCGATTACTCGGAATCCAACTTCTACACGGGGGCGCCTCATCAACTTGGAGTACAAGACAGGGATAAGCACAAATCTGGCAATCCTCGATTTTGTTGTAACCAATTAGGTAATCAATCTGTAAATCGATCCAGACCCTTGTAACCCTACCCTGGTCGCCTATATAAGACCTGGTAGGGATCTTCCGATCGGTATGATGCTTTTAGTACCTTCTCATTCACATAGCCCTAGCAACCTTGAGATCTGTTCTCGAGGGCTTGCGGCACTCGGGATTCGAGCAATACCAGCCACCAAACACAGGACGTAGGGTATTACCTCTCCTTGAGGGCCTGAAGCTGTCTAAACATTGTCTCCCATGTGCACCCATCTGGATTTGCTATGCTCACGCCGCCCCATATTCAGTATTGCCGGAATAATACTCCGACACCGCCCTTCACTCGAGTGTATTCAAGTGGTCGTGGACCCCTGGAGGTCAACCATTGAAACCCTTCAAACTGTTGCGCTTCGGTCCAGAGTTGTTTGGTATCCGACTAGTGGCCCGATGAAGGCGCGCTACAACTGCTTTTATTTGGGTGCGTCCCCCGAGCCTCCGGCCGACTGGAGCAGTCGGGCGGAGGTTCTTTCTTAACCTGTAGATTTTACTCTAGGGGCACGAACAGTGCCCTCAGAGGGTGTAGCCCCCGAGCCTTCGGCCGACTAGAATAGTCGGGCGGAGGTTCTTTTTGGTTTGTAGATTCCACACTGGGGGCACGAACAGTGCACCCAGTGGGTGTAGCCCCTGAGCCTCCACTCGGTTCAAGGAACCGAGCGGAGGGTCTTGATGATTCTTCCCGCCTTCGACCGACTCGGCCAGCGCAAGGCCGAGTGGGATAACTTGGAGGGCACCCTCCGTGCGACACAGGAGCAAGTGATCACGAAGGAAACCCCGCTTGAGTCCGATGGAGGAGGTCCAGTCTGCAGCGAACACCATTGCTGACGGCGTTGTCCTATAAAGGCAGGCAGCAAACACGTGAACCACTCCATATACATGTGAAGTACTCGGGAAGGCTGAGTGCAACTTGCTTATGCATGTTTTGGTTAACTTGTTCTGTGTTTATTAACCCCTTCTTTTGTAAAAATTTATTCGTGTGTAAGTTAGCCCTTTGTGTGTGCTCTTGCCGACCCGTCGTAGCCCCCATTGCGTAGAGAGTAGTCGTGGGCTATTTCCCGTGTAGCGCAGGTTTGTGGCGTAGACCGGCGATCGAAGACAAAGAGTTAACGCTGAGCGTTTTACACAGTACTAAAATAATTGTTGAAAGAGAAGAGCCCGAGTGCGTCTGGGCGCACCTGGTGTGGTGTAGCTCCCGAGTGTCTGCTATGTGTAGCCGTGAGCGTGCATAGCAGGTAAGTCGGGAAACCCGAAAAGTAACTCGGATGGAGAAAATAAAATATTTTTATTCATTTGTTCATGCTTAAAGTATGGAAGTACAATGCTTAAGCATAAGAGAGACTTAGCTGTTTAATGTTCCAGGCATTGGTGACGAGGTTGCCATCCTTATCCTTCAGCCGGTAAGCCCCCGGGTGTAGTACTTTAGCGACAGTGTACGGGCCTTCCCACGGTGGAAAGAGCTTGTGCTTGCCCTTGTTGGACTGGACTCGGCACAGGACCAAGTTGCCAACGTCGAAAGCGTGCCCATGTATGTCACGGCGGTTGTTGTTGTTGTTCGCCGGTGCATCCGAGTCAGCCACAAAGGCCTCTCGAGGAGGATTGCAGCTTCCTGAACTTTCGAAGCCGTCCGAGTCGTAGTAGAGGATGGGCAGAAGGAACTCGATCGCACCGACCAGTCGGGATCCCTGCTCGACGGGTGAAGACCCGTGCTCAAACAGGAGATCTAACTTTGGCATGACATCGTCCTTGGAGATGGCCGCCGAAATAATCGACTCGGACGAGAGTTCGAGTGAAGAAGACGGTGAAGCCTTCACCGACTGGCTGGGGGCCGAGTCACAGGGGTGAAGTTTGCCGACCTGGTTAGCGATCAAGTCCAACTTTCCAAATCGAAAAAGCTGGTCTGGATCGAGGACAGCGTTCGCAAAGGCAAACCGCATGACGGTGCCCAAGACGAAGCTGCCGTTGCTGATGAAGAAACCCATCTGGATCTAGCAGATGAATCTATGCGTGCTCCCCTACTTGGCGCGTCAACTGTCGGCGTTCTGATCCGGCAATAATGATTATGGGGTTGCACAAGCACAGAAGATCTAGATGGGTGCACACGGGAGACAAAGTTTAGACAGGTTCAGGCCCTCAAGAAGAGGTAATACCCTACGTCTTGTGTTTGGTGGATTGTATTGATTGTATCCCGTATGAGGGTATTTGTCTATGCCTATGCTCAGAGTGTTCTTGTGCTCTAGCTTGCTCTTGATCGTCTCTAAGCCTGTGCCTATCCAAGGATCCCTACCCGACCTTATATAGACGACCGGGGGTAGGGTTACAGGAGTCTAGATCGGCTTACAGATATGTTTCCTAATCGGTTACAACTGATACCCGGGTATGCTGGGCAGGTATTAGTCCATGTCTTGTACTCCAAGTCGATGAGGCGCTCCCGTGTAGAAGTCGGACTCCGAGTAGTCAGCCTGGCCCACCCTATGCCCGGATGGCCAGCTTTGTCCTCCTTGACGATACCCGGGTGCCATGTCATCGTCACCATTATTGCCAGGCAAGCTCTCTACCCTTGATCATGTTGAATCCCAAGTTTGCGAAATGATACTTCATGTACGAAACATGCATGCTATGTTTTACAACTTGTTATTTTATGTAGAATAGTTATGTCCAATGCTTAGCAAACCCTAGTTCGACACTGAATTCCTTGTCCCCCTAAGGATTACGTATTTCGGGAATATCATCGAAAACCTATGATAGAATATGTATGTATCCGCCTTAGCCCTGCAGTAGTAAAATGTAGGTTTTTGAAAAAGAGAGGAATACTCACATATTTCATGTGGTGAAAGTTTGAAAAGGGACAGTCGTGTCTGATGGTGTATGAAGGTAGCATATCCATGGGTTGGGATATTTTGCCAAAAAGAGGTTTTATTAAACCAAAACAATTGGAGAAGATTTTGATCCGGGTCGGAGAGGAAGGGGGAATGCAGGAAGAATGATATATGCGAGGTAATGCCCGGCGTGGTTTTCGCTGTCCGTTTACGGACGTGGTGTGGAGTCCCTCTTGGATCACATAAGGACCAAACTTAAATGCCGTTTGGCCAAGTCTAACCGTATGTCCACATGTCCTGTATGTGAAGGACTTGACCTAGTACCCGGTCTGAGACTAGCATGAACCCATAGATAGTGTGAGGTGTGCAGATGAGGTTGTAGCCTCTGTAGAGAAAGCTCCCGTTGGAGCGGGGTCATGTTCGCCACAAAGTTGGAACACCAACCTCCTTGTAACGATGTTACTGACTCAAGCTAGGTTTGGGATATGTCCTTCTGGCGGGTTCATTGCTAGGTATACTCCGGTGAAGAGTCTCGTTGTACTAGCCCTGTCAGTATACGGTGCGCAGTGTACCCAGGGTGACCTACATCGTGTGGGTAAAGCCGTACCACCTCTGCAGAGGGTTAAAACTATTCGAATAGCCGTGTCCACGGTCATGGACGAACTTGGTTGGGCCACACTATAGTAGATTGAACTCCAAAATCAAAGTGGTTATGGGTTTAAGGACGCGATCCACCGAGTTCGCAGAATGGCATGGAAATTCCCCGTCGTGGCGGGAAGAGTGAAGAAGGGATTCCCCGTTGAGGCAGGCAATCTGAAAGATCATCTAGGCCCTAATATGGTTTTGATGGTTAATGGCAACCTAAACTGGAATCTAATGTTTACATTGAGTGTAAGCAGAGTTTACAGGTTCCATGAAGAAGGGTTATCCAGAGAAGGATGGCCACCAAAAAGGGTACAAGGTGGTTTCAAGGACAAAGAGATGGCTGTGCTAGGCAGCTGTGCCACAGCTGAGAAGAAGCCGGTGCTGTGCAAGGAGCTGCAAGCAGGGTGATGGTGGCTTGATGCGTCAAGGGCCGTGACATCAGTTGGTGGCAGGTAAAGCCTAGATTTGCTAGTTTCTTTGAGTCCATAGGAATCACCCGTACTATCAAGAGGGATGAAACAATAGCAGTTGTCTAAGGGAACTTTGCTCATTGCTCAGAGTGTTGGTCAAGGGGATTGGTGCTTTGAGGCCAATTGCTCTGTGTCAATAGCTTTGCACAAAAGTATGTAGCTGTTTTGTGTTAGTGCTCTGCAGTACTAACAGTGAAAACCCTAGAGCTTTAGGCACCTGTGTGACACAGCTGTGTCACAGGTGGTCTTCCGCTCTGTGACTCAGGTACATCTCTATACCAGGGGAGAGCTTGAAAATGGTAAGGTATCTGCACTGCGATGGGCGGTCTGCTGAGTCAGAAGTCTGTCGGAGGTTCTCTCCTTATAGGTATTAGAGTCTGAAGTATGCTGAGGGCATGTCATGTGCCAGGACCCGGGCTGAGTAGTGCGGCTATCAGCTAAGGGTTCACCTGTGTGCGCTGCCGGTGACACAGGTGTCGGTCTACCTAAGCTGGTACAATTGGGCGTAGGGTGTAGCTGTGTGACAGGTGGTTGACACTGGTGGCTCACTTAATCCTACGTGGCAACAGGGTAACGGTCAGGTGCCTGTGGACCCTATATATAGGGGACCAGGGGAGGACTCTGTCCCCAACCTTGCTCAAATCAGTGATTCACATACGACCGTTGCAAAGCCTCCAACCACTCCACAAGAGCCAAGAGCCTAAGGGTTAGTTCGAGTGGGTTTGTGAGCTAGAGCACGAGCAAAGGTTCCTCCAAGAGATTGCTGTTGCATCATCTGTTACTCTTGGAGTTTGTCTACTCCTAGACGGGTGTAGGAGTTGCTGGTATCACCCAAGCTTGTGTGGGCTGAACCAGTAGTTTGTGAAGATGTTCTGAGGTCTACCTGCTGCAAGGCAAAAGGATCTCCACAAGCAAAAGGAAGAGTCCTGAAGGATCAGGTACTCGGAGAAGAAGCACGTTTTAGTGCTGGCCAGCTCTTAGGAGTGGTCTCTCCAACGGAGACGTACCTTCTCTGCAAAGAGTTGGGAACTTCGGTGAAAAACCCCTGAGTCTCCTTTACTTCCTTGTATTGCATGCATATCTGTTTATCCATGCTTGCTTGTGTCTCTTAGACTTGATCTGCTAAGTTTACCTTTTCACCTGTGCTAGATTACCTTTATACCTGTGTGTGTTCATCTGTTACACAGTTGCTTCATTCACTTGTATTCTCCTGTGTCAGCACCTGTGTCACTGGCAGTCTAAGTAGAGCACCTGTGTTAGGTTAACTCTTCACCAGTGTCTTCCACCTGTGTGACAGCTGTGTATTAATTTACACATAGTTTCCACCTATGTCACTCACCAGTGTCACAGCTGTCCACTATTAACTTGTGAAGTTAATCTGACAACTTAAACAAAAGATTAAAAGAGGGAAATTTTATAAGCCAACTATTCACCCCCCCTCTAGTCGGCATCTCGGTCCTTTCACAATCGCCAATATCCCCGTCGTAGCGGGTGAGCATATGACTCCCCGTTGGAGCGGGTGAATACAGGATTTTCTGTTGTAGCGGAAAAATGCAGGTACATTCCCCGTTGTAGCGGGAGGAATAAAGAAGGATGTGATCAGCTGCCACGTCTCGGTAAATCCCAGACATTTTACAAAAATCAGCGTTTACTATCTATTTAAATATTCCATACGCGAACGTACTTTTCGCACAACATGAGACATAGGTTAGAGCCCGATTCTTGATATACCCGTACATGCATATATCTGTGATAAACTCCCTGGCGGAGAGCTTGCGAGTACATTCAATGTACTCACCTGGCTTGTTGATTTGGCCAGACGAAGGAGACATCGTTTCTGAAGACGGTGAAGGTAATCGTGAGAACTAGGGCGAAACCCCAGTCAGTTGCCTGTCGGGAATGGCATATTGATGGGTCACACCGCCGCTTGATTTTCACTGCAAGATTTTAGCCGTTGGGCTAAAGGTATAATCATTCGATCTTGAAGACCGGTTATATCCTATTCTAACAAGTGCGTGTATGACCTTGATATACAGGTTAACTTGTGTGTACCGGTTACTGATCATGGGACCGGTACAGTAAACACAAGGGTTGTCCGGCCTTAAAACCGGGAACGCCACAAGGTGGGATGAGGAATTTACAAGTTTACCATTCTAGGGTAGAAAATGCCCGGAAGGGGATTCTAAACTATTTACACAACATTTTAATGGTATGTCGGTGGTCCGGGGTAGTGTGGGGACACCCCTCCAACAGTAGCCCCTCACGGGTTCGAGTGGTAGGGTACCGCCCATCCGGGCCAGCGCACCGGTCCTTGAGGGGTTGGCGCGCGGATCGGATTGACGATGCCTGTGTGATGGCGAAACGTGATGTGTCCTGTGGCGAGGAGTATGCCCTTGTTCCCTTTTCTTATCCCCTTTCCTTCTCTTTTCTCGAAGATATGTTCTGTATCCTAGTGAGGGGTCGGCTCTGTCATAACGAAGGCCGGCCTGAGTGGAGGACATATTCTTTTTTCTTTTTTCTTTTTCCTTCTTCCTTATTCTTTTTCTTTCCTTCCTCTGTTTTTTTCTTTCTTTCGGGCCTACACAGCCTTCTTCCTTTCCTGCCGCTCCATGTAGCCTCCTTCTCCCGGCTATGGACCTAGGCGCCGGCCCACTCACTCTTAGGGTTGAGCGGGGGCGCGCAGGGGTACAAAGGTCCAACTGGGCGCCACGCTGCTGCTACCTCGCCGGCCCACTGCTGCCTCACCGGAGCGTCCATCGCCCTGCTGCCGCCCCTGGGTCGTACCGCCGCTCCGTCCGACACCGTATCGCTCTTGTTGCGAGCCGCGCCGCTCTGGTGCCGCCTCTGCTTCGACGCCATGCTGGGCCGCAAGCCACGCTGGGAACCGCTTTGTCCAATGCCGCGCCACGTCGATGCCACCTCTGCTTCGACGCCGTGCTGGGCCGCAAGCCACACCGGGAGCCGTGTCATCCAGCGTCACTGCCGCGAAGAACTTCACGCCACATTGTCGCCGCCACCTCCGCTCCACGCTGGCATGCGTAGGGCAGCCCGCTGGGGGGCCACGCTTCCATCGCTGAGCTGGAAGGTCAGCTGCGCAGGCGACGGTGGACCTCCATAGTGAGTCAAACCCGACGGTCGAGCCCCTGCTGCCCGTGATCTGGTGCCACCATTGCTGGGCTGGGCTGCCCGATGGGAGGAGGACACAACCGAGCCTACTGACACGGGTCCCAGGTAGCGCCGTTGCGCCTGCCTTGGCGTCCTTCGTCGTTGCGGAGCCTCTCCATCCGCAGCCCATCGTTGCGGAGCCTCTCCATCTGCAGCCCATGCTACGAGGGTAACGACTTTCTTTTCTCCCTTACGTATGTGGTGTGAGCAGGGTGTCATCTTCATTTTCATTGTATGAGACGTCCAGCGTATGTACGAGATGGTCTGTCGATGGCATTGGAAATGTCGACGTATGTCACTGGCGGTCGGGGTCGTCGTGAGGGTGAGACTGATGCTCACGCTTATTGTTATAATTGCTTATTGCTCAGGTACGGGTATCATTGTCATTCTTCCAATTTTCGGTGCTACTGGCCTTCTACTGATCCATGGCTCCCCCGTCGTCTGTCTCCCCACCCACTTCTTTACCGCCCTTGAGGCACTTGAGAGGAGTGCTGTAGGGTGAGGCCGTCGCATGTAGGAGGGCACGAGGTGCTGGGTACTAATCCATGGCTCCTCGGTCGTTCATCTCCCCACTCGCTCCTCCACTACCCTTGAGGCACTTGAGAGGAGCGATGTAGGGTGAGGCCGTCACGTGTAGGGGCGCGAGGTGCTGGGGGAATGGCCACGCGTCAGGATGGGCGCGTGGGTCGCCTCGACCCGTCTTCAAGGCGCCATGCACTTGCTCGCCTGGAGCTGTGTACGGGGGTACGAGGACCCTCCGCAAGGTGGTGCGTGGAGCCTTCCATGGGGAAGCGATGACCCTCTGCGGGGGCGCAAGGACCCACTACGGGGGGTGCGAGGACCCTCCGTGGGAGTATGAGGACCCTCTACAGGGGTGTGTGTGGAATCATCTGTAGGAGCGTGAGGACCCTCCGCAGGGGTACGCGTGGAGCCATCCGCAGGGACGCGAAGACTTTCCGCGGGGGCGCGCGCTGCCATCCGCCACCTCAGTTGCCTGTCTCTCCACTCTGCCCCCACCATGCCGGGTGGACCATGTTGACGCCGAGCCGCACATTGATGTCGTGTGGTGCACGCCGATCCCTGGCAGCGTGTTGACGTCGAGTGGCACATGTCGACATCGGGCGGACCATGTCAATACTGGGCAGAACATGTTGACGCCAAGCGACACGCGTTGAGTGGCACATGTCGACATCGAGCAAACCATGTCAATGCTAGGCGAACCCTGTCGACGTCTGGTGGTGAGTTGATGCCAGGCGGCACATGTCGATGACAGGTGGACCATGTTGCGGGGCACATAGTACCCTGTCTCCCAATAGAAAAAACTAGTGCACAAGGACGCAATGGAGAGCGCTTTTGTCTCTCCATCTGATAAAAACAATAGCGCATGATGACGACAAATACTTGGTTGCTCGATGCCTGTGACATTCGATTGCGCGATGGCGATAAATACTTGGTTGCTCGATGGCAGTGACATCTGACCGTGCGATGGCGACAAGTATTCGATGTATGACGTTGTCAAAGACTAAGTCACGCGATGGAGACAAACACTTCGTTGCTTGATAACAGTGACATCTAGTTGCGCGATGGCGACAAACACTTGGTTTGTCAATGGCAATGACATCTGGTCGTGAGATGGCGACAGGCACAGGGTGCATGATGCCTGCAGTCGCTGGGTGTAAGATGATGTTAAAGAAGCGATGCGGATGGCGTCAAAAGTGTGACGTACAATGATGATGGTTGTGTTTGGCGGAATTGCTTGACATCGCAAGGAGATGTTGTTGGGCATGCAGTGCGATGCGGTAATGTAACAACGGGAGTGTCGTTATGTCATCCCCCTCCTTCACTTTGTGAACGCTTGGGACGCACTTGAGGGCACTGGGATTTGGATAGGCCATGATGACAGCAACATGGTTAGGTACACATTGTTGTACCCAACTCCTATATAAAAACACTTAGCACTCGAGACACGCTCGCGAGTGTTTGTATCTAGGTTAGGCATGGAGGTGGGGGCATTGTTAGGTATGCATTGCTATATCTATCCCTATCCAAAAACATTGCGCGACCCTGGATGGAAGTGACACTCTATCCCGAATGGAGATGGCTCGACGTCGAGGGAGCTTATCGTCGTGCGACCCCAGAGGGAAGGGACACTCTATCCCCGATGGGGGTGGCTCGACATTGCGGAGAGCTATCGTCGCGCGACCCCGGAGGGAAGAGACACTCTTATCCTGAATGGAGATGACTCGACATCGCGGGGAGCTATCGTCGGGCGACCCCGGAGGGAAGGGACACTCTATCTCGAATGGAGACGGCTCGACGTCGCGGGGAGCTTATCGTCGCGCGACCTCGGAGGGAAGGGACACTCTATCCTCGACGGAGATGGCTCGACATTGCGGGGAGCTATCATCGCACGACCCTGGAGGTAAGGGATACTCTATCTCGAATGGAGATGGCTCAACATTGCGGGGAGCTATCGTCGCGCGACCGCGGAGGGAAGGGACACTCTATCCTGAATGGAGATGGCTCGACGTCACAGGGAGCTTATCGTCGCGCGACCCCGGAGGGAAGGGACACTCTATCCCCGACGGAGGTAGCTCAACATTGCGGGGAGCTATCATCGCGCGACCCCGGAGAGAAGGAACACTCTATCCCGAATGGAGATGGCTCGACATGGCGGGGAGCTATGAGCTATCCCATATGTCACTGAAGACATGCGCGTGCTCGGGTTAAGCTAAGTTCAAGCGTGCGCGCAGGCGACACATAGTGTGCAATTGCTGAAGACGGGAACAGATGATGTCGGTGTCTAAGGACGTGTAGGGGTGGTGCTGACGATGAGCCCCTGGTTTCACCAGGGACGGGCACGGAGGACACCAAGTTCGATAGCACGCATAAGGGGCCGTACTGGCGGCGAGCCCCTAGTGTCGCCGAGGACGAGCGCAGAGGACACCAAGTCTGAGAGTACGCGTGGGCAGTGTTGACAACGAGCCCCTAGTGTTGCCGAGCAAGAGCGCAGAGGACACCAAGTCTGAGAGCACGCGTGGACGATGTTGACAACGAGCCCCTAGTGTCATCGAGGATGAGCGCGGAGGACCAAGTCTGAGAGCGCGCGTGGGTGGTGTTGACGACAAGCCCTTTGTGTCATCGGGGACGGTCATGGAGGACACCAAGTTCGAGAGGGCGTGTAAGGGGCCGTGCTGGCGGCGAGCCCCTAGTCCCGCAGGGGTGCCCGCAGGATGTGCACGGAACCATTTGCAGGGGTACGCGCAGGGTGCACGGAGCGTCCCACAGGGGTGTGCGCAGGCTGTGCGCGGAGCCTTCTGCATGGGTACGCGCAGGATGCGCGGAGCGTCCCATAGGGGTGTGCGCAGGGTGTGCGCAGAGCCTCCCGCAGGGGTACGTGCAAGGTGCGCTTGGTACACGCGGAGCCTCCAACAAAGCTACGCGCAGGGTGTGCACGGAGCCTTCTGCAGGGGTACGCACAGGGTGCGCGGAGAGTCTCGCAGAGGTTCACGCAGGATGTGTGCGGAGCCTCCCGCATTGGTGCGCACAGGGTGTGATGAGGGTCCTGCAGGGGTGCACGCAGAGTGTGCGCGGAGCCTCCTGCAGGGGTACATGCAGGGTGCGTGCCGCAGGGGTGCACGCAGGATGTGCGCGGAGCCTCCTGCAGGGGTACGCGCAGGATGCGCGGAGCGTCCTGCAGGGTGTGCATGGAGCCTCCCGCAGTGGTGTGCACAAGATGCGCGGAGTGTCCCGCAGAGGTGCGCGCAGGGTGTGCGCGGAGCCTCCTGCAGGAATACGCGTAGTGTGCACGAAGCGTCCCGCAGGGGTGCGCGTAGGGTGTGCGCGGAGCCTCCCGTAGGGGTGCACGCAGGGTGTTTGCGGGCCTCCTGCAGGCGTACGCGTAGGGTGTGCGCGGAGTCCTCTGCAGGGGTATGTGAAGCGTCCCGCAGGGGTGCATGTAGGACGTGCGCGGAGCCTCCTGCAAGGGTACGCGCAGGATGCGCATGGTACACGCGGAACCTCCTGCAGGGCTACGCGCAGGGTGTGTGCGGAGACTCCTGCAGGGGTATGTAGAGGGTGCGTGGAACGTCTCGTAGGGTTCGCGCGGGATGTGCGCGGAGCCTTCGGCAGGGGTGCGCACAGGGTGTGCACGGAGCCTCCCGCAGTGGTGCGCGCAGGGTGTGCGCGGAGCGTCCCGCAGGGGTGCGCGCAGGGTGTGCACGGAGTCTCCTGCAGAGGTACGTGCAGGGTGCGCGGAGCGTCCCGCAGGGGTGCGTGCAAGACATGCGCGGAGCCTCTTGCAGGGGTACGCGCAGGGTACGCATGGTACACGCTGAGCCTCTTGAAGGGCTACGTGCAGGGTGTGCGCAGAGCCTCCTGTAGGGGTACGCACAGGATGTGCGCGGAGCCTCCTGCAGGGGTACATGCAGGATGCGCGGAGCGTCCTGCAGGGGTGCACGCAGAGTGTGCGCGGAGCCTCTCACAGTGGTGTGCGTAGGATGCGCGGAGCATCCCGCAGGGGTGTGTGTAGGGTGTGTGTGGAGACTCCCGCAGGGGTACGTGCAGGGTGCGCGGAGCGTCCCGCAAGGTGTGCGCGCTGGGCTACGCGCAGGGTGTGCCTGGAGACTCCTGCAGGGGTACGCAGAGGGTGTGTGGAGCGTCTTGCAGGGGTTCGCGCAGGATGTGCGTGGAGCGTCCCGCAGGGGTGCACGCAGCCTCCTGCAGGGGTACGCGCAGGGTGTGCGGAGCATCCCGCTGGGTGCGCACAGGATGTGCGCGGAGCCTCCTGTAGTGGTGCGCACAAGGTGCGCAGAGCGTCCCGCAGAGGCGCTCGCAGGATGAGCGCAGGGTGTGCATGGAGCCTCCCATAGGGGTACGCGCGGGGTGCGTGGGGGAGGTGGTCCTACTCACTCTCGGGCAGGTCCCCACGGTTGGCGCCAACTGTCGTAGGTACGAGCCTAGACAACAAGAGAGAGGCACCCCGGTTCGGTTACGCAGGCCTACTGGGGCACACGTAGGGACATGAGAGAGAAGATAGCGAGTGCAGCTAGGCCTTACGTAGCGGTTTCATGTTTCTCTCCCCAAATTAGGGTTTGCAAAACTGAGAAAGAGGGAAAATGAGATCCCCCTCCCTCTTGGCCTTGGGGCCCTATTTATAGAGAAGGAGGTGGAGGTGGGATGAGAAATTAACAAGTTTGCCATTCTAGGGTAGAAAATGCCCGGAAGGGGATTCTAAACTATTTACACAACATTTTATTGGTATGTCGGCGGTCCGGGGTAGCGCGGGGACACCCCTCCAACAAACTCTATGATAAAATATTTTCAGATCTAACATCTTTGTAGGCGCCAAGGCCCACACTGCGGTGCCGAGGTCTATGGCGTCGCAGACCCTGTGCACGTAGCGGCGTTCCGGAGTGGCACGGTGACGTGGCACCTGCTGCGGCGCCACACATCTTGGCGCCACAATTGTGGCGCGAGAATTGGTGACGCCGCAAGGTGCATACCCATTCGGCCAACCCCACTGTCCCCACCTCCTCCCATCTTCTTTCATTCTCTCCACCCTTTCCGTGGCCGAACCACCTTCTTCGACCCCATCCCACCCTCCAGCGGCCTCCGGTGAAGTCTCTTGTAATTCGACCCTGCTACTACCTCAAGGTATGGTCTTCATTTCATGCACTTGGTTCATTTAGTTATGCAAACATTTTGTTCAATCTCGGTAGTTATAATCAAATTTTTTGAAAGTAGCAACACGATGGGAGACTGTCATGGTCATGCCAAACCTGATGTCACAGCTGTACATAATGGACCTTCTGCCAACCATATGAGCGTTGGGTCAGAAGACAATAACCCATGAGGTTGCTCATATAACCATTTGTTGAACTGATGATTGTGCTCTTTCATCACCCAAGCTTCTGTCGCTTTCGGATTGTGCTCCCGTAGCGTGGCCTTGTGTCGGTTGATATATAGGGCCACTAAGGCTATGTGTTGCAAAACTGTGAAGTGTGCTTGATCAATAACCTTCCGATCAGGAACGACATCTTTTCTGCCAAGGGTTCCAACGCCTCGAAGCCTCCCCTCGTGGCAAGATTTGGGCAAACTTATTGGTTTTACTGCAGCCATGTAGTCCACACAGAATTCGATGACCTCTTCGGTTGCATATCCTTCCACGATGCTTCCCTCCGGGCGTGATCGGTTACGTACAAAATGTTTTAGAATTCTCATGTATGTCTTGAAAGGGTACATGCTTTGAAGGAACACAGGTCTGCACCGCTTTATCTCTCTCACAAGATGCACAGTGAGATGCCCCATGATATCGAAGAACGAAGGGGGGAAATACATCTCAAGCTGACATAAAGTTTTCTCCACCTCCTCTTGAAGAGCATCTAATTCCATGGGATCGATGACCTTCTGAGATATTGTGTTAAAGAAGCTACATAATCTCCTGATTGTCTCTCAAACTTGATAGGTAGGATATTCCAAATAGCAATCGGGAGCTGCTGAGTGATCAATACATGACAATCGTGAGACTTCATGCCAATCAATTTTAGCTCTTCCATTGAAACAAGTCTTCGTATGTTCGAGGAGTAGCCGGTCGGAACTTTAACACCGTGCAGGAACTGGCACAACTCCTTTCTCTCAGCCCTTGACAAAGTATAGCAGGCAGGTTCACAGAACATGCGACCTGTTTGAGTCTCTTTCGGGTGTAACTCTTTTCTAATTCCCATGTCCAACAAGTCAAGTCTTGTTTTGAGGCTATCCTTACTTTTGCCCTTCATATTCAATAACAAACCTATAACGCTATCACACACATTTTTTTCTACGTGCATAACATCGATGCAGTGACGAACTTGCAGTGCTCCCAATAGGGTAAGTTCCAGAATATCGACCTCTTCTTCCACACAGCCTTCTCACGTGTAGCCTTTATTTTGCTTCCCTTCCCATATGTAACTTTTATATCCTTTACCATATCATGTACCTCCATACCGCTATATTGCTTCGGAGGTGTACCGTCCTCGATTTGTCCGTTGAATTGTTTCTTCATTCGACAGTACGGATGGTCTCTTCAAAGCCTACGGTGACGCATGTACACGGTTTTCCCCGAATGCTTAAGCCACTGACTAGCCGTATCATCCAGGCAGTTAGTACATGCTTTTGACCCTTTCGTACTCTGGCAAAAAGGTTAGCAAGGACTGGATAATCATTTGTGGTGTAGAACAGCAAGCTGCACAGATTGAAGTTCTCTCGCTTATGAGCATCATATATATCTTCCCCATGGGTCTACAATTTCATGAGATCTTCCATCAATGGCTCTAGGTAAACATCTATATCGTTCTCAGGTTGCTTTGGTCCTTGCACAAGTATCATCATCATAATATACTTCCGCTTCATGCACAACCAAGGTGGAAGGTTATAAATACACAGATTCACTGGCCAGGTGCTATGACAGCTGCTCATGTTTCCAAAAGGGTTTATTCCATCCGTGCTCAGTCCAAACCTTATATTTCTTGATTCCCTCCCAAAATCTTCAAATTTTCTATCAATGTTTCTCCACTGGATTGAATCAGCAGGATGTCTAAGCTTTCCGTCGTTCTTGCGCTTATCAGCGTGCCAATGCAGCAGTTCTGCATCCTTTAGGTTCGCAAATAAATGCTTAAGACGGGGCATTATAGGCAGATACCACATGACCTTAGCTGGAGTTCCTTTTGTCACCTCATCGCCCTCATCTTCGACACCTTTCTCCATACGCTTGTATCGGGAAGACTTGCATACCGGACATGCCTGGAGGTTTGCGAACTCCTTTCTAAAGAGGATACAGTCCTTCGGACAAGCATGTATTCACTGTACTTCCATTCCCAACGGACAAAGAACCTTTTTCGCTTGATACGTATTTCTAGGCAACTCATTTCTATCTAGAAGCATGTCCGCTATGAGACCTAACAACTCTGTGAAACTTTTGTCTGACCACCCGTTGCTTGCCTTCAGTTTCAACAATTCAAGTACTGATGACAATTTTGTGTACTTACCCTTGCATCCTTCAAACAAAAGTTTCTCCGAGTCCCCCATCAAGAGTTTGAATTTCTCGTACTCCCGCGTATTACGGTTTCCTTCTGCATGGCGCAACATCTCGTCCAAATGGTGAAGATCATTTGACAATGTTTCTTCATCTGAATCATAATCGACATCATGTGCCATATAATTATCTTCCTCTACGATGTCGTCATTACCACCTTCCTGGATTGTTTGCTGCTCGCCGTGACTTGTCCAACATGTGTAATGCTCTATGAAACCCCTACAAATTAGGTGATCTTGGATCTGCTCTAAGTTCTCAAACATGTGTACATTCTCGCAATCTTTGCATGGACAACAAGTATATTGTTCCCCTCTGTTCAACTTATGCTCTTCTGCGACTCTTATGAAATCTGACACGCCACTCAGGTACCATTCACTTGAGCGGTTACCATCATACAACCAGTTTCGATCCATTAATTCGTGTAAAATATTGAGGCTCACAAAGTGCATACCAACTAATCTATAAAATATTAGTTAATATTATCGTTAATATTTCATTTTGACTACATGTAAGTAATAATTACCAATAGTCTTTTTATTTCACGACCAACAATTACTATGTTCGTAATGTTTTTACTACATGTGAATGATTATTACCAATATTTTATTTCATTCACGAAGATATGACCTATCAATAATTACACATTTACTTACGACATAAACAAAATTTTAATTAATCATGCCATTAATATATGGGTTTTTACTATATCAAAATATTCTTAAAATTTCATTTCATACAACCTTTTGATAATTACAACATCTTTTTACGAGACAAGATAAATCAATTCTAAAATAATAAATTACTAGTGGTATGAGGGCAAAGCCCTCTATATAGAAATATCTCTGTTTCATAAAATCTAAACCACTCAAATATATCATTTTGCCACTCTAAATTAGCTGGCCACATCCTCAATATACTAATTGAAACCAATTTATGCCTCAAATTCAAGAAAGCCAAATAAAATTTTCCATAACATAGCTAGATCTACATTCTCTCTCTTTACCACATTACATCTAGCAAATTAATCAAAATTTTAAACCAATCACTAATCTTAGATCACCAATATGAAAGAGATATGCAATATCCTCTCTAAATCCAGAGCTTTTGGGCTCAATTCAGTCTCCAAGGTGAAAAATCGCAAGAGTGTGTAAGAATAGAACATTGAAGACAAGGAGCTCGGTCTGGCAGACTGTAATAAATGGATACCTTATCACAGGCGGATTTCAACAAAGACCGCCTGGGATAAGGCCAACATAACCGCCTGTGATATCTTGTCATCACAGGCTGTTCGCGTGTCTCCGACTTAACTCAGGTGTTCTTCTTTGCGTACCGCCTGTGATCTACTATAACAGAGACGGATTTTACTTATCCGCCTGTGATGAGGGGTCTCGAATGACCAGTTCTGTAGTAGTGATGGTAACTTCTTGCAAAGATCAAGGCACATGCAAAAGCTAACCTTCTGCATGCAGGAATCAACCGATCACCCACAGGAATTAGCTTACTTGGGTGCGCTTGATTCAAAGGAATTAAAGGTGAGCTCAAAGTAGTCCAAAGTGAACCAAGGGAATCCAGATTGAGAAGCAAGCTATAGTCTGAGATGATAATTTCTTTAAAGCATCAAGCATTTTATTAACCAAGCTTCAAGCATCAGGCATCAAGCATCTTAACTAGACAGGAGGAGGTGGAGGCAGTCGCGGGGCGGAGGTGGCGCAGATCAGTCACGGGCGGAGGAGGTCACAGCGAAGGCGGCACAGGGGAGGTCGCGGACAGAGGAGGTTGTGGCGGAGGCGGTGCAAGGGAGGTCGCGGGTGGAGGCGACGCAAGAAAGGGTTTCCTCCCCGGTGTCCCGAGGCCAGGATCTCCCTCCCGGGAAATGGCCGCAGATAGGGCAGGTACTCCTCGATTTGTGGGCGTCCAAATGGGGTTGCGGCTTGCCTGTGAGGATCCGGACTTAACTTCTAGACCCTCCCTGTGTATCTCCTCATCAGTCCAGGATCAAGCTGATGAACACAGGCGAATTGATATCACTGCACACATCAAGAAACATTCTAGAAACATAAACAATTGAGTTATAGCAGCGATATAACTAAATAAAGTAACTAGAACTTATGCCCCTTACCATTCAGAAACACAGCGGACAATAAAGCGTAGATGTCTCCATCTCAACCACAGGCAGTCGACAGAGGCTACGTGACCTAAACCTCAGCATTGACGTAGAAGATTCCTCATAGTCTTCATCATCCTCATAGATATCTGAACACATCCAACAAACAACATGCTCGATCGATGAGTACTTTACATACCCAGCATGCCCCTCATAAGCAAACCTACGACTACGTGCAGGCTTAAGCAAAGAACGGGTTTTCTGACATGAAGTTGAGAGTACGTCCCCACCCTCCGGCCTCCCATCTGTGCCAAGGTCCTCGTAGCTACGTACACCCTTCTGCGGTACGGCTATGTCGACATCAAGACTCGACTAACCTACTTAACCAAGCCAGTGCCTATATAGCATGTGGTCATATTGTTTTCACACTTCTCAAAATCATGACTTCGAACTTATTCGATACGGACGACCAATGGCTTCTTCAACTCATGAAGAACGACCATTTGCTCCTTCAACTTATGATTCAGCTGTCGCCCGCACCTTTTAGATGGTAAGTTTTACCAAGAGTGTAATAGGAAGAATAGAGAGAGAGAAAACAACGAGTATCCGGCCCTAGCTCAGTGAGCTCAACAAAATTTTAACAATGATATCAATGATCCGAAGATCATTCCTCCGAGGAGGCAAGGTAAAAGCATCCTAGGGATAATTAAGCATGGCTAAGCATTTCTCTACTCTATTCTGAATATTAAAATAATCTACTCAGGGTAACAGGTAAAAGGGCGTCAAGTGGACATGGTACATGTGTGTCAATCGACACGCTAGCTACGGGAATAAAACAACATGCATGTTTATAACAATAAAATATAATGACTTTAAAAATATAGGATAAACATGATCAAGAAGAGGGGCATGCCTTCGTTGACGAGTTGGTCTTCTTCTCAGGAACTTGTCCTTACCCAACGTTGTTACTTCCTATCTGTTGCAACAGCAATAAAGTGTAAATAAAATAAATATAATTCCAAATTAAATACCAAATGGAAATACCAGAAGAATAGGGCTAGCAGGGTTGGATAGGTGTCAAAGGATAAAGGTGAAGGGATAGGATTGTCGAAAGACAACTAGGAAGGTGTGAGATTATATATCTCAACCAGATAAAGTACATGTACTCGAAGATGGTCTTCCGGATCAGGATCATTCTGGAAAAAAATAGATTTATGGGATATAGAATTTTCATATAAAATGAATAAAATTAATCTACATGCGAGAAAGTGATAGATATGCAACTGGGAACATGATATGGTCGATGACAACAATAACACAACCATATGATTAAACATGAAAACCCGACATACTAGTAAAACAAATATGACCCATCATACTAGTAGACAAGTGAGGTCCTGGCATGCTAGTTGGCAAGAAATGATAATATGCGACATTACAATCTATATGAACTACTGGGCAACATACAACTGGACATCATGTAACAAGCTAGATAGACTAGACATGAAATTGAGATTTGGCAGGGCTAGCATAGGATAACATATGACTATGCAATTGTAATTCTAAAATATAATTATAATCCAATAGTAACCATTGATCTTGCAAACTGTGACTAAACTATATGATCAAATAATAACTCAGTAAAGAGTTATTATTCTCACATATAGATAGTCAATAAATATTAAGTCTAACAATATATATACATATATATATAACTATATGCAACTACATGATTATGCAACATAACATCATAATGAACATGTACAACCTAATTGTGTTCAAAAAAATAGTTAAACTAGAAACAAGAGTACAATAATGTGCTAAACTAATTCCCAGCAAATTATTATCTGAAACATGGAATGTGCTATGTATGTATGCATATACATATATTGCAATACTTCATGTGCAAACCATATGAGATGCATTGTACAAATATGGACTATGTGCGTAATCTTAACCATATTATAAGCAGAGGTTAATAACATGACCAATTATTGTATAGCGATCCTTAAATAAATATGAGTTGAACTATAAGAATATATGTACATACCACCATACAATATACATCATGCAACCATAACTACATATGTAGTAAACTTTAAATTATTGCATAACATCATGTCATACTCTCATTTAGTTCTACACATATATCTTATCATGCTACCTACATATGGTGACATGATGATCCTAACGTGTTTATTAAGCATTCATCACGTGTGGTTAAAGACATTAACATGGCAGTGAGCAATCATGTGCCATATGCAATAATAATCCGCCGTGTGCTAGTAGGCATACATTATAGAAGATCAACTAACATGGAGTAGGTCATATTAATATTAGTTTAGCAAAAAGATTATGCTTATAATACTATAGGTTATTTGTAATATTAAGTTTTGTTATACATAGGCACCAGACACTGTATGTATAGAGGCATATAATCATGCAATATGAACCTTGTTAAACATGAACAAATTTATTCTTGATACAAACAAGATTGAACTAAGATGTTGAACCACATCATGTCTAATGATTATTAAAGTAGAACTATATTGTATATATGCATATTATATTCAACTATATAAACATGTAACATGTAGCTATATGAATATTGATACACCTATTAATGAACTAAGCATGATTGATCAATATGACGAATAATCTTAAGCATGGATATTATATAACGGGAAAGTAAGAACTATATAACAATCATACATATAACAATAGGAAACTATATGCTACATAACATACTATTCAATTGGATGATAAAAACGATCAACAAAATTATTAGATATGAACACATGATGATGCAAGTGCTTTCAAATAAGGATTAATGATGTAAAATAATACCATGATGCACCACAAGATGATAGGAGATTAACTATATGGGTGGTGGTGACATTCGCAACACAAAACGATCGGAATTGGATATAGATCGGTTCAGGACAGACCAGAGAGTTTTGAGCACTGCACGATGCTCGCTTAACGAAATCGTGATTCGCCAATTGCGTTAGAAACTAGACACACAGAAGTACAATTCTACCAAAGGGTTTTGAAGAATTCTTACCGATTAACAGGAAAAGATCAGAGAAGTTAAACGTTCTGCAGATTGAATCTGGACGTCCGCGGACAGCACGTTGGAGATGGATCAATTCCCGACAAACGGCTACATAGATGAAGGTGAAAATTTACAGAGGTGTCCATAGATACCTAATGCACAACTTGACCAAAGGGATTAATGAAATACACAATGGATCAAAGGGAAAAGAGGTGATAATACCGCTGTACTATTCGTGCAGTCAAATCTGGACATGAATAGTAGCACAAAGAAACTTGATTTTCCGGAGATTGGACCATTGGATTGACTTCAAATTTTGTGGAGATGATCTTGACAACATTATCCATGATCTCACCAGACGGATCTTGAAAAGGAGGTCCGAGCTGATGAGAGAATCGTTCCAATCTAGATGCACATGCGGAAAAAACTGGGTGCAAATAACACGTTAGTATTCGGAGATTTCCTGGTGATTGCACCGTTAGATCTTCACCAAATTTTGCAGAGAGGTAGAGGGGATGGTTGTACACAATCTCACCAAAGGGAAAAGAGTGTGGGGGAGTGGGGGAAAAGTGGGAGGGCTGTGGGGTATTTATAGGAGAGTTAGGGGAAAGAGTTTTCGCTCAAATCCAATTGGAACAGGGCTAGTAGCGCTACGCAGAACTCGCCGGGGTGGCTGCTCAAGGGAGGAAATAGGGTGGCGGGATGCTGGGTGGAGATGAGCCCGGATGGCGGCCATAAAGGAAAAGAGAAAAGAAAAGGAGAAAACCAAAATAAAAACAAAGAACAGTAGAGCGAGATTAAATATCAAACGAACTCCGAAAATTCTGAGAAAAACTTCAAATTGAAAAGCCAATCCAATTTCAAGTTGGATTAATTCAAATTAACTCCGGTCCAATTTGTGAAATTTCAATTAAGATTTAATTCATTCAAGAATAAACAACGAAATTTTCTAGCTCTGATTTTCAAATAATTTTTTTTGAAAAGCTCTGAAAATCAAGTTGTTACATTGCCCCAGGTTAATGGGCCGCGTGGGCTTTGGCCCCTGGAAAAAGGCCAGGGTCCCGAGCAGATTTGGGGCTTCCAAACAAGGCCTAAAGATATAGCCGCCGGAGAGCAACCACGAGCCCGTGCTTGAAGAACACTGGAAGAACATCACGAGTACGAGAAGGAGCCGACGCCAAGAATTGACAAGAACTTGCATCAACTCCATCCTACTCTGCTCCAACTACAGCGAGACTGGAGCCAGAGCTTGAGAACATGGCTGCCATCGAAAGGATTAAGAATAACAGCGGTCGACAGAAGCAAATATGAACAGGTGATATTATTTCAAGATGAAGGGGATCCGGGAGAAGGAGCGTCGCGGGACGAGAACAGAAGCAATGCCATGGGGATGAGGAGCTCGGAGCCGGCATGAGCTCCTTTCAAGCACCGCTGTTCATCCCAGCCACCTTGCCATGAACATGAGCTGGGGCTTGGAGATGAGGAGCGTGAAGGAGAGTAGAGCCAGAGCACAGATCTGGAAAATCGCAGATCTAGGATGAAAACAACCACCCCTTCGTGTCGCCACTCCAGCCACCATGGACGAAGCTACAGGGAGCGGAAGGAGAGGAAGGGAAGTGCTCTTATCTGGCCTAAGGAGCTCGGATCTAGCCGAGAGACATTCGCCAGCGTTCACCGTTACTCCGTCCGCCATGGACAGTGTGAGGAGAAGGAGGGGAAGGAGCACGCCTCTCGGATCTGGTTTATTAGAATGAAAGTGATAGTAATATACATAGTAGGGGCGATCCAGTACTCCCTTCCACGTACTCCTCTCCGGCCGTCAAAGCTGCTAGAGAAGGGGAGGAGAGAGGCTGGAGATGGAGACGAAAGGGGTCCACAGACAGACATGGGTGATCTTAGAAGTTCATGATGGGTGTACATCGCTGGTCCACAGACCCTTGCCTCCTGCCTACCCTACAAAAGATGGAATCAATCGCCAGTGGTACACACATTACATTGTACGCAGGTCATCGTCCATGGTTACATTACTGTAGTAGCATAATAGCCACTGGCCCTAACTCTATTCCATCCATCCCCAGTACTGATAAAGAGCAATCCGTGTGGGCACACCAGTCATAAAATTTCAGGGAAAGCTAAATGAGGAACTACTTACTAGCAACTCTCCTACTGTGTGGCATTGGCGTTTTGTAATTTCTCCCTTTTCCTTTGCGTACCGGTTCAAAACGTAGTAGCCCCAGGTTGTAGCCCAGAGTGCTATAAGCATCAGGTCAAGCCACTTAGCACAAATTTGTTCTCCACGGGCATATCCAATAGGTTTCTATGCGTAGGTTGTCAAAATAGAGAAGTTCCACATCAAGCTTTCTGAGATAACGTTACCTATATGGGTATATGGGAGATGTGGAAGATGTGGACATATCGATGTATAGCCTACTTTGAGTACTAGTTGAATGAACCAATTAGTTCATGTTGGTTATTGTGAGTCTATGCTTACCTAGAGGCTATGCCATAGGCTCAGAGTAGGTTGTAATTTTTTTAATATTTTAATACTACATTAAGTTGGATGCACTAATTAGTTTATTCATCTGATTAGGAGAAACGGATAATGTACTTTTAACACTGAGCGTAACTGTCGTAAGTTACCACTAGCATGTGTTGATGGGAATGGAGAAAGAAATAGAGGATCGGAGGGGGGCCTTGCATATACTGAGCATGTAAATCGCGATAGAAAGGAAGAATACTCTTCAAAGATTTAAGGAAGATAGAAAGGATGAAGAAAATAAGGATCGTCACGGGTTTTATGTGCTCCCTCGAATAACTCTCCTCCTGCTCGACGATCATCATGTGGGAAATCATGTGCATCAGTGCATAGCGCACGGCAACCGCAATGAATGCTAGCTGCGCAGATCGGTTGCCGCCGTTGATGGAGACCGGCCGGCCAGGTCGCCGTAGCCGAGCTTTTCATCGTTACCGGCCGCCATTATGCTTGTCTTTGAAAAAAAGAAAAACCTCCACCATATTTATCCTTATTAGTGCCTGATCATCTGGTCGTTGATGTCATAAATTTGCATCCACAATTATTTCTACGGAGAGACTCAGGTCTGCCTGCCTACCGGGCTGGCTATTTTTGGCATCATTGGTGGGTATACCTGACACTATTAGAGGTTATATTTTTTTTACTTCTTTAACATTTCGAGAGGATCTTTTATAGTTTTGAGGGCATAGCATAGCTGCTGGATTTGTGAGCAATGGCGTACATAGAAGATCTAATTGGAATTAATCATGCTTTTTCTGAAACACTGCCCGAAAAGAATTAGCCACCAGAGATTGAGAATATAGCTCAAAGAAATACCCTTGAAGTAAAATGATCTCAAACTTTATTTCAAAAGAAAAAACATGAGGCATATTATAGGATAACTAGATAATACTCTATTAATCTGTATAACCTGAGTGGCCCCTGGGTAGGGGTTATAACAAGCCCAGTCACATTTACAAAAAAATTTAGGCCATCAAATGGTTTTTAGGTATAATCCCAATCATCTGCATTCGTTGGCAGGAGATCTAGAGATTTCCAAGCATTTGACCCGCACCAGTCACCAGATGGTGTCCCCGGTGCCCTAGTTTTCTATCATAAAAAACCTGTTGCCTTGATCCCCACCTCGCTTGTCCTGCGCCTCTAATTCTCTGTGCCACCCTCATGCCCTTCACCTGTGCCCTCGGTTCGTTCTCTCAGTGCTGGTCTTGGTGGTGGAACGGGGAGGATAAGGACAAGACATGGACGACGGAAAGACAGTATTGAGAATAGGGAGAGACCATGACGAGGGGGAAGAGGTATCACTGGGTCGTAGAAAATGGCGACAAGAGACCAAGGGGTGAAGAAGGATGTCGAGGAGCAGGCCTGGGCCCATGGGCGTGCAGCCCGTGCGATGGAACAGGGCCTCCAATTTCTAGGGGCCCAAATTTCTGAGCAGTTCAGCACTTCAGCCATCAACCCATCAGCCTCTTCGTCTTCGTCTGCGCGATCGCCGAGCTGATCGGTCTCACCATCTCGGCGTGACGGTGTGAAGCGTCGCCGCCGCAAGGAGAAGTGCCAGGCCCTGGCGCGGAAGAAGCCATCAGGCGTTGCCTGCTGCTATGGCTGCAGCGCGCCGCTGCATACGGACGAGGAGGGCTCCCTGGGCTACGTCGAGGCCTTCACTGCCATTTTTCACAGAGCAAAGCGGTGCCTCTGTTCGCTCCGTATGTTCACTTCATAGTAAGTGCATTGAGCCATTGAGCAAACTCTGCAGATGTATGTTCACTTCATGTTGATATACTTGCTTGCTTCACGTGGTTCACTCCTTTAGATATTTATTGACTTATCTAATATCTAGCATGGAGTACCACACTGTGGCAAAGTTTTTTTCTTTTTTCCTTTGATGACAATTGGTTCTACATGAGACTCCGCGCCACTTGTACTTGCTCTACATTTCCCTGTCTTTGTTTGCTTTTGATTTTAGTAGTTAGTACGTACACTAGATAATGAAGTTATAAGTATATTTTTAGTATTTAGAATACTAGTTTCCGTTATATTTTTTGTCCGCTTCCTTGTATGATTATTGGAGCATTAAACATGGCATTGTCCTATCTGTTTCCTGCATGAGCTGCTTCAATTGGTCTAGACGTCTAGTGTTCCAAGATCCAAGCCATGTCTTCTGTAAATCGGTTTAGAAAATATGAATCTAGTTATGAAAAAGTAAGAAAAAACAAAGAATGGAGGATTTAACTCAATCTCAGAAAGGGGCAATGGATAGGTTGATTATAAAAGATTCACAAGTGTCCTCCGATAATCAGTCACTTGATCAAGACCCTGCACTTAATAATAATGCTGAGGTTGAGGAAGTTCTTATTGATAACACAAACGTTGACATGGATAATAATGGTGATAACATCGGGGCCACTAGTATTGATGTTAATTTGAATACTTCACCTGTTGCAGATGTTGGTGATTCTTTTCAGCCTGATAGATTTGATCCAAGATATTGGGATTCCCTTGATCCTAAACAGATTGATATTTTAGCACAAAAGGGCCCTAGAAGAGACTTATCAATTCAGAAAGGTCCTAAGGATAGATATTCTAGAAGGTTTTCTGCTCTATTCTACACTAGAATTCTATCAAATGGGGAGCATTGTGATAGGGATTGGCTTGTCTATTCTAAGGAAGTCGATAGAGTCTTTTGCTTCGGTTGTAAATTATTTACAAAAGGGCATCGAAAAGGTCAGTTGGCAAATGAGGGGTATAATGATTGAATACATCTTGGCAGTAGACTTAAAGAGCATGAGACAAGTACAGATCATGTTTTGAATATGATCACTTGGTATGAGTTGTGTACTAGATTGCAAAAGCATCAAACTATTGATAAAGCTGCTCAGTGACAAATTGAGAATAAAAAGGACCACTGGAGAAAAGTTTTGTTCAGAATTGTTTGCATTGTAAAATTTCTTGCCAAGCATAATCTAGCCTTTCGTGGTACTAACAGCAAACTGTATGAAGATAGCAATGGGAATTTCCTGGGTTTGGTAGAGATATTCGCTGAATTTGACCCAGTTATTCAAGAGCATGTTCGCCGTCTTACAAATGAAGAAACTCATGCTCATTATCTTGATTATAAGATTCAGAATGAGTTGATACACTTGCTTGCTTCTGCTATTAAGTCTGAGATTGTTAAGAAAATAAAGAGTGCAAAGTATTTCTCTATCATACTTGATTGTACCCCTGATGCAAGCCTCCAAGAACAGATGTCTTTAATTATAAGATATGTGGATTTATCTTTAAGTCATGTTTGCATAGAAGAGTCCTTTGTAGGATTTTTAGATGTAAATGATACGACTGGGCAAGGACTTTTTGATGTGCTAGAGAATGAACTAAAGCTTCTTGATCTTGATATAGATGATGTGAGAGGACAAGGTTATGATAACGGGTCAAATATGAAAGGAAAACATCAAGGGGTCTAAAAGAGACTTTTAAATGTAAATCCTAGAGCTTTCTATTCTGCTTGTGGTTGCCAGGGCCTTAATTTAACACTTTGTGATATGGCCAGGACTTGTGATAAAGCTAAAGACTTCTTTAGAATCATCCAAAGCATATATACAACTTTTGCTAATTCTACTAAGAAATGACAGATTCTCAAAGCTAACATAACAGATTGACTCTCAAATCAGTGTCAGCTACACGTTGGGAGAGTCGTGTTGAAAGTGTTAAAGCTATCAGATTTCAATGTGCAGATATTCGGGAGGCTCTACTTCAGGTACCCAATATTGTCATATTGATAATGATATAATTCCTTTGGCTATCTCCAACTATAACATATATTTTCTTTCTTTTCATTTCAGGTATCCGATACTGATAGTGATATAAAAATGAGCAGTGAGGCTAAAGGTTTGGCAAATAATGAACTTGGAGAGTATTAATTTATCGTGGCAATAGTCATTTGGTATGAGGTATTGTATGCTGTTAATTTAGTAAGCAAACACTTGCAAGCAAATGATATGCTTATTGATGTTGCTATGAGAAAGTGCAAGGGCTGATTTCTTTCTTCAAGGGGTATAGGGAAACTGGTTTTTAGAAGCATTGGAGACAGCCAAAGGAATTGCATTTGAGATGGATATTGGTACAACATTTCGTAAAAGACGACAAATTAAAAGAAAGAGACATTTTGATGAGAACCCAAATGATATAAATGTTGCCACACAGTCTGCAGAGGAATCATTTAGAATCAACTATTTTATACCTATTGTTGATCAAGCAATTTTCTCACTTATAAGCAAATTTGAACAATATCAGGGTTATCAGAAAATTTTTGGTTTCTTATTTCCTTTCGAAACATTGCAGTCATTGGATACTAAGAGATTGAAATCTTCTTGTGATAATCTTGGGGCTGCCCTTAAAAAAGATGGCAAATCTGACATTGATGCCAATGAACTGTATGTGGAGTTGACGTTTCTTCAAGATTTCATTCCAAAAGAAAATATGGGGCTTGTTGAAATTCTAAATTTTTTAAAACGGCATGATTGTTTTCCCAATGCAAGTATTGCATTTAGAGTTCTGTTGACCATTGCTATGACTGTTGCATCAGCGGAACGAAGCTTTTCTAAATTGAAGTTATTGAAGTCCTATATGCGTACTACAATGACACAACAAAGACTTACTAATTTGGCCACAATAGCATTTGAGAGTGAAGTGTTAGAGAAGATTGATTATGAGGACATCATTGAAGATTTTATTTCAAAGAACACTAAAAGAATAATGTTATTCAAGTAAAAACTATGTAACCAAGCGTTGAATAGGTATACAATTCTTCATATATCTCATTGTTATGTAAGACATTGTAACCTATAGCCCTATACATTATTATAGTTCTATTTTTCTAGTGACGTAGACCATATTTTAGAGTTTGATATACATGTCCCTGATTTTGCCGGCTCGGCCCTGTCGAGGAGCCGTGGTGGCCGGACACGATTGCACTGGCACGACCGAGGCCTTTGACCTTCAAACATGGCCAATATGTGTTGCGCCTCAAAAGCTGCCAAACACGGGTAGAGATCACGCTATGCATATATAGCACGCACCAAGGCTCTCACGTCTTGTTAGACTTAATTAATCCTGTGCATTTAACCTAGACGTGCCAAAATGTACTGATAATAAATTTCGACAAGGACTTTTCTTAATTACAAAATTCTTGAACTGGGGAACTCTTGCCGTCAGACGTCCGAGCGGACGTTTTGATCGGATCGCTCGTGGCCGTTCATCCAGCCTTCCATCCGACAGTGCTTATCACCTTTTCCTTAACTAATTTTCACCGATTACGCCACGTTGCCATTTACCACCAGCGCAGACTAGACATCTTACCACGAAATAAAAATCGATGCCGCAACTATCGAGAGCAGCGGCGGTGTCGCCTCCTCCACCCTTCCCAGCAGCAGCGACTCTCGATCTCCTCTAGCAGCGACGCTCGATCTCCTCTAGCAGCGACCGCACCTACCCTCTCCACCCCCAGCAGGCTGCAGGCCAAAACTGACATCTCCACCCGCGGCAAGCCGACAGCGGCATCTCCTCCAACAACAGTAGGCCGTTACCGACATCTCCTCGAAATGCATCGACGCACTGTTCCTCACCCCTACCTTTGCCGCATCTTTAGCACAGGCGCCGGTATCCACCATATTGACCTTGCGGAGTGCTCGCACCATGGCATTGCCCTCATCCGCGGTAGGCCGACGTCTTCTCCACCCGCAGCAGGCTGGGACCGGCATCTCCTCAACCACGGCATGCAATTACCGGCCTCTCCTCTAAACACATCGATGCTCCGTTCCTCGCCCTCCCTCCGCTGCGTCTTCAGCATGGGCGCTGGCGTCGACCACCAAATCTTCCCGGGTGCGTGCTGTGCGGCGTTACCCTCACTGAGTCCTGCTCGCTTCATCTTTGCCACGTGCTCAGAGAGGAAGATGGTGCCCCACCGGGTGTTGCTCCCTGCATCTCCGCCGACGACGTCATCGGTTATGGCGATGTGCAAGGATTGGGTGGAGCCGACCACGGAAGATGCTGCATAGGACCAAATCTTTTGCTGCCATAAGAGACAAATGTTGTTGCATACACAATATGATTTTGTTGGAAATTTTTTTGTTACACTATTTTTTTTCTTGTCGAGGTAAGAGTTTGGAATTGTTGCTTATACCAGATAGTTTTGATGGAACACACTTCGACTTTTTGTCATGATGTTTTATAATTCCTCGTGTTGCACAAGTGCACCTATAATATTGTATCATGTTAAAATTTTATTTCAATAGCATAAAGATTTTGTTGCAAGATATTTTTTATCTTATAGCAAAATCGTCTCGATCAAATTTTCTTCTATTGTACGTACAATGTGTTTGTTGCCACACATTGTCAATACAACACGTAAATTTTGAATTTGTTTCCTGAAAATCTGGAATACGTTTTCTTAAAAGTCTGATGTATGTCGTTGTTGTATTATTTCGATAAATATAAATTTTATGTTTGTTTTATCAAAATGTTTCTATATCGCGATAAAAATATTTTCACCGATGTCTGACGCTATGCTAGAATCGGACGTGTGTCTAATCCCTAGTCGTCGCCATTTACGTTATGAAAGTTTTGACAACACCTAAATATCCGCCGTACACATAATGCACATATCGATACGAATATATAATGTATATGAATAGTACATTTGTGCTTGTTTGACCAACTTAATTTGACCAAACTAGCTGTAGCCACTATTGGACGATTGCTTGTTTCTGCTATCTTCCAACCGCATGGGCTCACAAGTTAGCAAGATGAGCCTCTCCACGTCTCGCATTCTTGCTCCCTACCCTCTATATATCACCCAAGTGGCGACATTTGTGAGAGTGTGTTGGTGCGTAGCGCATGCCTACTTCATTTTTCTAATCGCCAATACTTCTAAATATTATTCTATAAGTGCTTTTGACACTTGAAAGCAAACTTGCGCCGGCACTGTTGCTTTCTTATTTAATCACATGATGTGTTCTCGATCGCATAATCAGACGCATCTATGTTCGTCTATAAAATAATAATGGGCTACACATCACCTCTGATGGTGTTACCGTTATATACGGTTAAATAATGATGTCGTCACTCGAGTGCTAACCACTAATTCACGTTTGCATAATTTGATACTTGGTGGAATATATTGTTGGCAACTTCGCATATGTCTGCACATGCGAGCACAAAGACAATTGCAATTTGATTGATATACTCTCTCAAGAACATTTGTTATAATGTGGGTCCAGTCTATATGACAATTCGTCGCAAAAAAGTCTATAAGACGGTGATGGTGCTCATACGCAAATCAATTGATTTTCTGAAGACACAACCAAAATATACTAACTCCGGGGTGCAAGGCGGCGGGAGATATATATATATATATATAGAGTCTCTATTTATCAGTTGTCTAAATTTTTTTTTACATCTCAATCACTTTTTAGATCTTTGGATTAACATCAAACCATCTCATCCATGCCTCACTTCATATATAACATACAGACTAAAAATTGCACTAAGTTTTCATTAAAGTTGCACACTTTCATATACTGCAATTTTAAGCTAAGTGGTGTGTAATTTTCTAAAGTTGTACATTTTTAATACTGCAATTTTAGGTGACTGAGATTTATAAAAATTTCATCCAACTGAGATTTAGCCAACACGTATATTTATATATATATATATCGAAGGCTTGTGGTCAAATTAGATTGTGAAATAATTTGAGTGATTACATAGCTTAATAATACAAAATAACTTAGTTGACTGTGAGAAATCCTTGAAGTGTTTAGTGCATTTGGGATGCTGAAAATTTCGCCCTAAGATCGACATGTTTGTTGACAGATTAGAAAGAAAGCACCTATAATCCAAATAATTTACTCCATTTATTTCCTTCATGGATTATTACATGAGGATGTGCAGATTTATGTGCAAAAGGCAAAACGGTCCACGCCAATGATGTTTGTCCTAATTTGGAGATTCCAGACATCTTCCCCAATTTGCTTGTGCCTCTAAAAATGACAAAATTATTTTAGTTCGACATGATCGATAGTTAGATTAAGACGAATCACTGCTACACAAGAGCTGTTTCAGATGGTTCAAAATCATCATCTGAGATAGTTTTAGTCAACATCTGGGAACATGCGTCGTGAATAATCGATCTTTATCCCGAACAGTTCCTAAACCGTCTTAGATTATATCACAGCCCAAATGGTTCTCATCTCGGAACCATCTAGGATTATATCTACATCCCAGACGGTTCTTCAGATTTGAACCGTCTGGGATAGTTTTGTGAGGTTGCTGTCATAATGGATATCTCAGACGGTTTCTTCTGTCTGAACCGTCTGGATAGCAATGATGACATCAATGTTCATTTTTTTATTTCTGCCATGAAATAGAAAAATTCACATATCTCGTATTCACAGGTACATATTCACATTCATAGCAAATGAATAGATTTATGATATGAAAAAAGTATGCATACAAAACGCACATTAACATCTCCATCATATCCACATAACTGCATGAAGAACAAGTAAACTTCTAAGTAACGACATGTCCACATAACTAAATATCTTCACTTTAGTTCACATTCACAACCAGTTAGGGTTGATGGTACTTGCCCTTGACGTTGATTACTTGGTCAATGAAAAATACGATGGCCTTCCAAATCTCCATGAGCTTGGCCTTGGTCATCATCTTTGCCTAATATCAATCCCAACCTATATGAAATAAGATTAAATTCATGGATATATGTAAGATATGAATATATGAAGTAGCATAAGATGGACAATCCTTAATGTCTTGAGTCTTCAAAGATGCCATAAGCTACTGCACGTGATGGCAGACGTATTACCCACAAAGCACTACTACAGAACGGCCCATCCGAGACGAGCTGAAACAAGCATCCCAGACGGTTGGCCGCTCCGTTTGAAATTGGTGGTCTGTGATGACACAAGTCATCGCAGACGGGTGGGCTACCCGTCTGTGATAACCATTCATCCCAGACGGGTCGACTCAACCACCCGTCTGCGATAACCATTTATTCCAAACGGGTCGACTCAACCACCCGTCTGCGATAACCATTCATCCCAGACGGGTAATATCTCTAACCCGTCTCGGATGACTGCTATCACAGACGGGTTTACCTGTTGACCCGTCTGGGATGGGTGTGTATAGAGGGCATAACACTGCCTGTTTTGTGGCTAACCTCAGGAATTACTAGCCATGCCCTCTGAAACAGCAGATATATATTGCACAGAATATTCACATATTTAACATAGATACATATAGATACATTCACAGATAGTGATACACTGAAACAATCACATACTTGGACATGATATATACATTCACAATTGCTAGCTAGATATATTCACAATTGCTAGCTAGAAATGAGTCACACCGTTCAGAATTGAGAGCTCACTGCCAACAATCGCATACTTTAATGTTTAAAAGGAAAGTTGCAAGGGAGCGCTAAGTACATAGATGAAAGACAATGCTACTCTGCTAAGCCGCCACCATAGAACTCGCCATCGGGATTGATGATTTGTGTATTGATGAAGAAGACAAAAATCCCTCGAATGCGCTTGAGTTGAGTTTCATCAATTGTGATATTTTTAATCTTCCACGCCTATTGTTGTCATAAAATCAATAAGGACTACAAAATTACAAAATGTAAACAAACTCAAAATAATGCTTGCATTTGGGTATACCTCCTCATCTAGTTTTCGCTTAACGAAATCCGCGATAGCCTCCATGTGGTAACAAACATAGAATCCACATAGGTTTGTTGCCTTGGGTTGTTGTTTGCACTAAAACAACAAACAAATATACGTTAGCTAAGAAGAATCTATTATGCAGCATGTCAATATGCTTTATTAACATAGTAGTGGATATATATGTACCAGAAAGCCAAATTTATGTCGCAACTTGGACCCTTTGCCACTTCTCCCTCCACGAGCTTTGTAATCGATGAACGCCTGGTCAAGTACGTCGTGAATCGGCCCAAAGTCGCGTGAAGGATCTCGCGAGGAATCAAGGTATATAACTCTGTTCCATTTTGGTACAAGTACGACCAAAACCCAATGGTAGCTGCATATATATATAGACGTACTACCAAATCAGCTTTGTGATATATGCATAATAGTGAAATTATAAGTATTGGATGCGATGCAACACTTACCTTGGGTTGAAGGGAAATACGATGTACTCTTTGTCCTTTTGGGACAATATTGTATGCTTAACATACTCCAGAACTTGCTCTTTGTTGTCTCTAATATTTCTCCAAGTCACCCTTGCCGGGTCAATGGACCCGATAGGTTCCTTGTTAAGTCTGGCTTCAGTGTGCATGTATCTATGCAAAATAGAAAATCATGTCATGGCTTAATTAAGTTGCATAGGTATGGAGAAAACTGATTGACTGAGAAGTTGTAGACTTACAATGTCCAGCATCTCAACAGGTTCTGCTTCAGGGCGTCAAAGTTGAAGAGTTCTAATAGGTCTTCAAAGTACACGTAGAGCAAACCACCCATATCCTGGTGGAAAAGGTGTTCCTCCTTGAAAGCGACTTTTGAAGCATTGTGGCATGGTTTGGCCAGGCTGTAGGTTGTTTGTCGCCGTCATATACCAATCATGCAACCTTTGACATGCCGTTGAGTTTGATATGTCCTCTAGCGTGACGAAGACTTGTCCATTCACAAATTGACGAGCCAGAGACGTGAAAGGGAGATCATCCACTCTGTCCGGATCAAACCCAAGTTCTTCCACTATCGCTAGTGCCTTCGATTTTTCACTGCCCTTGGAAGTCTTGGGAGCAATACTACGACTCCTGCCCTTGCCGGTATTGCTAGTCCCCTTAGCATAAGTGTGCTTCACCGGTGAAGGAACTAGTCTCATTTGTAGCACCTCCTTAGTCCCTATGGAGGTAGCGGGTGCTGGCTCTGTCGGCTTGACCAGAGATGAAGCTGGGTTATCAGCTCGTTGCGCTGTCGCTACTAGCTCCATCAGGGTAAGGTTAACTTCGGGTATTCTAGCTGACTCAGCGTGTGATGCGCTCTGAGAGGCAGGCCGGACGAGTAATTTGATGTCCCTCTTTGGCCACTGGATAAAGGTGCCAACCGCCTGATGCAGCACCGTGATCTCATCATTTGGTGGCATGGCAAGCGGGAGCTCCTTGAAACCTTCAACCACGTCATCCACATGCACCTTTTGAAAGTTTGGTGCTATGGGGCGACCATGCAGTAGAGTCCCCGCCTCTTTGGGATATGCAATCCCAAATTTAGCATCGAGGGAGACATCTTCGGCTACCCTTGCTAACAACGTGCAAGGAGTCATCTCCTACAAAATTATTGAGTACGTACCTTGTTGATTAAATCCAAAGTTATGTACTTGCTATTATAAAAACCCTATAAATGGCCCTTATCGAGATGGTGTCGCAGGGATATGTTCCACCCGGTTCTTTGGCGGATGCGCGGCTACTCTGAATATTTTCGGGGCTCGCCAAATCTACATTAGAGAGTGCAAGTTGAGCTTTGAACTCCTCCTTAAATGCCGCAACCTGCCTCCTGACTTCCTCCTGAATACGCCTCTCCAAATCTTCTTCATCTCTCGTAGTCGTTATTGACTGACTACGACTCCTCTTAGCGGCCTTCCTCCTCTCGTACTACTCCTCGGTCTCAGGGAATCCCTCTCTCCAGGGAACTGCAACCCCAACACCTCTTGTGCTTCTTCATCATCATCTAGTGAACCTTGCAAAGCTATCTGCACCTGCAACGATCACACGCGCAAGTTACATTACAAATGATACTCGTATGGTTCCGATGAATTGTGTACATTGTCACGTATATTACCATGCGATCGACCACTTCCTGGTCAGCGGGGTTTAGAAATATAGTTGAACCACTCTGCGGCGGATCTAACTTGGCACGTGCTCTGCACCAGGATGCGGCGCGGCCAACAACCACGCTGGGAAATGGATGGGGTAAAATTTTCTCCATTGCCAATCGATCCTGCATCTCCCATTTCGCCGATGCACCTTCATATCCTGTGTTTCCAAGCCTATGCGGGTGCTTGTTTCTTGCTTGAAGGGCCTTCTGCCGTTCACTCTTTGCCACTTCTTTTGGCGTGGACTTCATCTCAACATATTTGTTGTATACTTGCTCGTCCAAAAAGCCGTACTTCTCAAACGGGCTCTCACCCGTCCGTACGAACTTTGTTGTCAGGATGCTCTTGAACGACCTCCCCGTCTTGCCCATGGTCTTCATTGCAGACGCTTTGACACGTTCTTCGTGTTCGGGCGGGATCTCAAACCACCTTTTTACTTCGGCCATTAACTCCTCCTCCTTCGCGGTGGTAATATCCTTCTAGTTCGCAATGGTTATGTTGACCCTCTTCCGCCCAAGTATCCCACAGAATGTGCGGAATTTGTTCGCTACGTCATCTGGTTTCGTCGGCACACCAGACTTCGTAGATACTTGCGTGATGACCATACGTCTACTAGGGGCCTTCGACATTGTTTGGGGCTTCCGACTGCTTTTTTGCATACTTCGTTCATCATTATCCGAAGTAGGGTTCGGCAACGATGAGTGCCCTGATGAGGAATTAGAAAAAGAATTGGCGTCCGACATATCTATGTAAACTAACAAAGCAATTTCTTGGATGCACGTTAGCAATAATAGAAAAAAGGAACTTTTTAGATCAAAAATTCAAGAAACGAACCAGTCAACAGAATGGGTGGCAGTGGAGATGACGGCGGCGCGGTGGAGACGACGGCGGCGCGGGCTCGGCTCCTTCTCCGACGATGATGGCGGCTCGGCTCGCTATAGCTTCTTACTGTTTCCTATTACAGATGTAGCAGATATATTGTTACTCTAACATATGAGATGAAATGTGAGACGACAATCCTAGAGAACAAAAGTTAACCTTATGTACCAAACCAATAATATATAGGCTTTTTAACAAGCTAAGAGCCCTGTGGCATTTTAGAGAATGAGAGGCCTGGAGAATCAACCCCACGAAATTTAAAAGAGCCCGGAGAATCAATCCCATGAAAAGAGCCTAGTCCTTATATCTCGATTAGCTAACCGAATATCCTTTTCATAACTTACTTTCCACAATCACTTTTAAAATAAGTAGAACACAACAGAACAATCGTAAACAGAGCCTCATATCTCGATTGTTTGTTAGACTCCAACATTTGAGTGAATTCAAGAACATATATTTTACAACGTTTATATATATTTTAGAAATTACGTTAGTGAAAAAGAAGAAGATGTACAATAGAACCTAAATATGACTGTTCAAATTAATTAGATTTCTATCGAAACCGGTAAAACAACTTTATTATAACTAAATGTATGAGGACTGTAGCCATTAATATATGTATTAGAAATGTACCATTAATATAACTTGATGTTTAAATATAAAGACATGTATTATATGTATCATGGATTGGTGCTATTGTGCATGATTTAAGGCAGTTAGAATACCATTGATACATTGAATTTTCATGGGTGGCATGGAGCACGTCAAGCACTTGCACTTACTCGGCTCCTTCTCGGACGGCGGCGCGGTGGAGACGACGGCGGCGCGGGAGGGGAATTAGGGCACGGGGGGGATTTGGAATGCGAATTGAAGCGCTCGTGGGGTTCCAAAATTTTTCTAAGTCCCCGCGGTATATGTAGTAAGATCATCGCAGACGGGTTAAGTGAGTTACCCGTCTGGGATGATAGTCATCCCAGACGGGTTGACTAAAGTTACCCGTCTCGGATGACTATCATCCCAGACGGGCATCTGTCCTGACCCGTCTGCGATGAATCTCTACAGGGGCTATGTGTTACCTGCATTTTGGCTAGCCTCAGGAAATGCTAGCATGCCCTCTGAAAATTTACAGCAATGTATACACAGCAGCATTCAAAAACAAAATATTCCAACTCATGCATACGGAAAGTCAATATTCAAAATAAAAATAATATCAATTATTTACAATACTTGCTTCTTCCCTTTGAAAATGAGCCCTTCACGATGATCGTTGCGGTAGTATGACCCAGCTCTCTCCGTGGTTTCAGCCTCGAAACTCAAATCTCCAGAATAATTCTCGGTGAATTCGTTGTAATCATCCTCGTCAACAACATTGTCGACTCCTATAATGCTTCTTTTTTCATTTCTAACGACATGCCACCTCTTGCTTGACGGATCGATCATATAGAATACCTGATGAACATGCTTCACGAGTAGGAATGGTTCAGTACTGTAGCCAACACGGCTCAGGTCAACAGTAGTCACATCGTATTCGCCGGTCTTAATGTACGAGAGGTGGGCCCAACGACACCGAAATATTGGGATTTTGAACTTCATGTAATCGAGCTCCCAAATCTACTCGATGAACCCATAGTAACAATGCTTATGACCGGCGGAATCGAAAGCATCGACCCGCGCACCGCTGTTCTGATATGTGCTTTTTGCATCTTGAGCCTTCGTATAAAATGTGTATCCATTTATGTCATATCCTTGGTATGTCCAGACTGTAAAGTATGGTTTCTTTGACAACCATGTTAGCATTTCATCAGATGACGACGTGGTGGTGATCCGGTCTTGGAACCATTGGTTGAATAGGGACATATATTGTTTCTTGATTCACGCTTCGCTTTTTCTTGGATTTTGATGTCATAGCATTACCATGTGTTCATCGATATATGGCGATACCACCGACATGTGCTGCAAGACCATGAAATGAGCTCGAGCATGATCGTACTAATTAGGAGTGATGGATTTCGCTCCGAGGACCCCGGTACCATGGAGCCTGCCCGCGTGTCGTGATTCAGGTAGACCTATCGGGTTGACATGTGGCATGTAGTCCAAACAGAACTCAACAACCTCTTCGGTGGCATAACCTTCCACAATACTTCCCTCAGGCCGCGAGCGATTTCGTACATAACTCTTCAGAATTCCCATATATCTCTCGAACGGGTACATGCTTCGTAGGAACACAGGACCGCACAGTTTGATCTCTCTAACTAGGTGAGTCATGAGGTGTGGCATGATATCAAAAAATGACGGGGGGAAGTACATCTCAAGACGACATAGGACAACCACTAGCCTTGCCTCTAGAGCATCCAGTTCAAGTATACTTATCGCCTTCTGTGATATTCTCTGTCTAAGAATTGATATAGCATTATGATTGTATCTCGGACATCACCAGGCAAAATCCCTCTAATAGCAATAGGAAGTATCTGCGTCATCAAAATGTGAGAATCGTGAGACTTCATGCCAATTAATTTCAATTTCTGCATTGAAACTAGCTTCTTGATATTGGTGCAGTACCCGCTTGGAACTTTCACATCGTGCAAGCACTGGCATAGCTCAATTTTCTTGGCTTTAGAGAGTGTGTAACATGCAGGTGGGAGGAAGGTTCTGTCTTTGTTAGTTCTATCAGAGCTAACTCAGGCCTGATGCCCAGTTTCACATAGTCTTGTCATGCCTTCACGCCGTCCTTTGTTTTATCAGGGATATTCAGTAAGAGGCCAATTAGGCTGTCAAACACGTTCTTCTCTACGTGCATGACGTCGATACAGTGGCGACCATCTAGTTCTTTCCAGTAAGGCAAACCCCAAAATATTGATTTCTTTTTTCACAAACCCTTCATTAATTTACGCCCCTTTTCAAGAACAACATCAACATCTTTAACCATTTCGTATACCTGTCTCCCGGTTAAATGAGGTGGAGCCGATTATTCTTCGATGGTTCCGTCGAACTCAGCAACCAGCTTGCGGTAAGGATGATTTCGACGCAAAAACCTACGGTGCCGCATGTATACGGTTTTGCACAATTTCTCGAGGTACAAACTGGCCATATCTTCCATGCATTGACCACAAGCTGTTGCTCCTTTGGTACTCTGGCCGGATAAGTTACGTACGCAGGATAGTCATTGATGGTGCAAAATAGCAATCCTCGTAGGGTGAAGTTCTCTCTCTTGTCTGCATCCCATGTCTCCACGCCTTCGTGCCACAATGTTTCCAAATCCTCCTTTATTAAAGACAGGTATGTATCTATGTCATTTTCGGGTTGCTTCGGGCCTTCGATGAGCATGGCCAACACGATGTACTTCCTCTTCATGCACAACCAAGGAGGGAGGTTGTACATACAAAGAGCCACAGGCCAAGTGGTATGACGACTACTCATGCTACCAAAGGGATTTATTCCATCCGTACTCATCCCGAACCGTACATTTCTAGAATCCGCACCAATATTTGGAAATTTCTTGTCGATGTTTCTCCACTGGATGGAGTCCGCTGGGTGTCTAATCAAATCATCAACTTTACGCCCCTCTGCGTGCCACCGCATTTTCTTTGCATGTTCAGGATTTGCAAACAGACGCTTTAGGTGAGGAATGATAGGAATATACCATACGACCTTGGCCGGAATGCCGTTCGTCTCCTCATTGCCCTCGATGTCATTGTCCGTAGCATTGTTGCACTTCTTGTATCGGGAAGTCTTACAAATTAGACATACATATAGATTCTCGTACTCTTTACGGAAGAGGATGCAGTCGTTTTTGCAAGCATGTATTCTTTGTACATCCATTCCTAGCGGACAGAGAATCTTCTTAGTTTTGTATGTCCTTTTTGGTAATTTGTTCCCGTCGGGAAGCATGTCTGCCAAGAGTTGTAAAAGTGCAGTAAAGCTTTTGTCAGACCAACCTCCGCTTGTCTTCAATTTGAGTAGTTCCAGAACAGCTGACAGCAAGATATATTTCGCCTTGCAACCATGGTACAATTGTCTCTCTGAGTCCTCCATTAGACCTAGAAATTTGTTATATTGCCTGCCACCAAGGTCATTACCTTCAGCATCGCGCAGCATTTGCTCGAGATCGTTGTCATTGCTACGCATCTTGGCATCCTCTTCATCAGACTCAGAATCAAAATCAGCCTCCAGATTCAACTCTTCACGACTCATTCCTTCATCGCTCCCCTCCATGTGTTTGCCATGATGGATCCAATTTGTATAACCAGCTACGAATCCCCTACGGATCAAATGATCTTGTAACTGAGCCGTGTTCTTTAATATCTTCTCATTCTTGCAATCATAGCACAGACAACACATATGATCAGACTTCCTACTCGACATATCATCCTCAGCCGCTCTTAAAAATTCATTCACGCCGCTGATATACTCAAGGCTCACACGGTTCGCATCATACATCCATCTTCGATCCATCGGCACTATGACATACATATAAACATATGTTGACTAGTTAATTATCTATGTGATTCAAAATAAAATTAAACTCATCGCTCTCTCTCACTTGTCCAATTATGTGCAAAACCATCCAAGCTAGAGCCATCCAAACATGCATATATATTACATCTAAACCACAATTAATAAACCATCCATCCATGCCTATACATCTATTAAACCAAAATTATCTTCTAATAGAACATAATTGCACTAGATCTAGGGTTAGAGAGCAATTAAACTAACTAAATAACCAAATCTACTAACCTATTGCCACACCAAATCAATTATCTCCTTCCAATCTTCTTCTCCTCCCCCAAAATCGCCTCAAAATTACCTCAGCCGCCGCCATCAGCCCGACAGATCTAGGAAACCCTAACAGATCTGGGAGCACTAGTTCTGTTATATAGGTGGAGAAGTCATTCTAGACGGTTTAGTCACTTGAACCGCCTGTAATGACCTATCACAGACGGGTGAACAAAAGATCGTCTGCGATGTATTGCTACATCACAGACGGTTCCTTTCATGACCGACTCTGATGTGTCATCGCAGATGGTTTAGTTTCAAGCCGTCTGCGATAACTGCTTACATCGCAGACGGGTGATACCTCGAACCGTCTGCGATGAGTCTTTCCAGACGGGTCGGCTAGGATGACATATTATCCAAGAGATTGGGGTCCGGACAAAAGTCATCGCAGATGGGGTCGTTTGCCTGCCTGTCTGGAATGTCTGCTATCCTAGACGGGCTATAGTAACCATCTGCGATGTGCCTTCCAGGATGAGCCGTTCTGTAGTAGTGAAGGTTGGTTCCTTTTGGCTGCTGGAGGCATTGTAAAGAGAAAATATCTTAGTTTGAGAGGGGATTCTTATTGAATGAAAATGAAGGTATAGAGTATTATTTTGTAGTTAGAGAAGACCTTGAAATTGAAATGGTGTTTCAATTTGTCGTGGAATGCTAAATTGGATATCCCCTCACGAGACACATAAGTGGCATATGCCCTACGTGTTTCAATTTATTTAGGAAGTTAGGAAATAAATGAATAAAAATAATAATGTAAGGAAAAAATGTGTTAAGGAATGATCTGTCGATTAACTGGGTGATACACATGAAGTTGCGGTTCCGACACTTGTAGGAATCAAGATATATAACCTTGTTCCATTTGGGTGTTATCGTTATCAAGATCCAATGAAATAAATCTACAAGATTAGGTTTGCATGGTTATATATAACTAATATTGTGTATAAACTATATAAAGGATGAAGTATGACCATCAATCACTTACTCTCAGTTGAAGACTGTCATGTCTTATGAATATTGTTTAGACTTGTCAATTTATATATGTGTGAGTATAATTGAGTTCATATGTGATGTGTTGTTGTGCTTTGTTAATGGAAAATATGTCGTGTGAACGATGTATATATATGTTGTGAATTGCTCTGTCCTTTTGAAGAGGACATGACTGGCATTTCTTGAGGCTAGCCAAAAAATAGGAAAAATCATGTCCTCTAAAAAACAACATCACAGACGAGTAGTCATATAGCCATATGTGACATAGTCATCACAGATGGTTGACACTAGAGGACCGTCTATGATGTAGAGTCAATGCAAACGAGTCACCAAAGTGAACCGTCTATGATGACTCTACATCTCAAATGGGTGTCCAATATGAACCGTCTATGATGACACCACATCACAAACAGGTAGCCTGACCCGTTTGTGATGACATGTGTCATGACAGACCCTTTGGCACAGATAGATGGGCAAAACTATATGAGATGATCATTTTTACTCGTCTTTGATGGGCTGCCGTGTAGCAGTGTGTGTGTGTGTCGAGTGCTCAAACCTTTGCATGTTGCAATTTCCCCCCAAGCTCCTTTGTTTCCAAGATTTAATCTTGCATGATTAATGCTTGTCTGAAAATTCAGAGTGTGTGAGTTGCAGTCGAAGGCTCTGAGATCTACCTCTCTTGAGGTATTTGAAATCTCGGAGTTTCCGAGTGCCATGTCAGATTTTTAGTTATGATTGGTCAATATAGTCATTTTTCTAGATTTGGAGCCTCCGAGTTTTGTGTTAGAGCCTCCGCGTTTTGCGTAGAAAGTGAGTAACGGCTAGTTTTGGAGTGTGAGATATAAGTAGCCACCTTGGCCGGTTGGAAGACACAACTTATGCTCTTGGGGATCATTTTTAACCTCTCCTCATAATTTCTTGCACTTAATAGCCTCTAGAGCATGAGTTGCCCTTGGTGAGGTGTGAGAAGAAGATTCGTGCATTGTGTTGCACATTGGTTATAGTGGTTGCATCGATTTGAGCTCTCTGTATCAACTATATTTGAGCGGAAATCCAGGAGTTTGTTACTCCTAGAGGGCACAACCTCCTAAACGGCTTGACGGTTTGTGAGCTCGGTGATATCTTGAATGGAGGTTGTGAAGAGGCCCGAGGAGTTGTGACTGGCTGTGGAGCTCACCATCTTCGGAGTGGATGAACGAGCTAATCAAAATAAGTGGTTCTTGCTAGAGGCAAAGATATTGAGGGAAGCTGAAAGTGCATCTAGGCCCCAAGGTGTGGTTTTGATGGTTAATGGCAACTCAACTAGAAATCTAACAGTTTCATTAAGTATAAACAGGAAGTTAGGTTTCTAGAGAAGGCTTCAGCCAAGATCGGTGGCCCCTAAAAAGAGTAAGGGAGTAGCCTGGTGATCAAGAGATGACTTTGCTAGTTGGCTGTAATACTGGTGTGAAGAAGCCATTCCTGTAGAGTGACTTGCAGGAAGGTGAAGGTTGGCGTGGGTGTGTCCCAGGACTGTGACTGCAGCCGGTTGGCCTGGCTGTGATACAGGTGCTTGGAAGCTCATGGTACAGAGGGACTTGTACATGGAGTGAAGGTGGTTTGGATGCATTCAAGGACCGTGACTGCAGCCTTTAGGCCTAAAGACTAGTAGTTGCTAGTTTCTTGAGTCGTAGGGAAACCTGTACTATCAAGGGGGATCGATCGAAGGTTGATTGAAGGAGCTAATGCCTAAGCTCTCGAGTGTTGGACAGTGGCACTGATGCCTTGAGTTCAGTTGCCCTGTAGCAACAGTCCTGTTTGGCCTGTGTTGAACTTGTAGGACTGATACATTAGCAGGACTGGGATTGTACTAGTTGCGTTGTTGCACTAGTGTCCCAAAGCCAACGGTTGTCTGTATTACCTACTGTAGTATAAGCAGTCACACCCGAGAGTCTGTATTAAGGGACTAGATGGTCTCTGTAGTACAGCGGGGTCTCCAGTTGTGTAAGAATCTGTGCTACTACTAGGGACTCGGCAGTCTGACAGGTTACCGTTGCCGATGGTTCATCGGCACCACATGGAGTTGGTATAGGTGGGACATGGGTAACGGTCAGATTCCAGGAGCCTCTATAAATAGAGGGACTGGGGAGGCGGTTGCCTCAACCTTTGCCAAACTTACACTCCAACGTTCTAGCAAGCAAAACCTCGTCTCTGTGAGCTAGAGAGAGCGTCTGAGTGGGAGAGGGCTTGACTGTGGGGGAAAGAGTGAGTTGAGCTTGAGGTCTTTAAGGCATTGGTTCCTCCAAGAGATTAGAGAGACGATCTTGTTACGCTTGGACAGTCTGCTCCTAAACAGGTGTAGGAGTCACTGGGATCACTCAAACTCGTGTGAGCTGACCCAGATGTTTGTGAAGGCGGTCGGAGTCTGCCTGCTACTGAGCGAAAGGACTACCCACGAGTGAAGGGCGCCTGTGATAGGTACCCGGGGAAAGAGCACGGTTCGGTGCCGGCTTGCTCTGTGAAGAAGCTTCTCCAACAGAGACGTACCACTCTGCGGGAGTAGGAACTTCGGTGAAAAATCTCTGGTCTCCATTTACTTTCATGCACTGTGTGATTGCCTTGTTTTGCTACTGTTTTGTTCACTTGTGCTAGGATTTGATCTGCATGTGGTAGCCAGCTGTGTCACGATTTTGTCTATCTGTTTACCCATATGTGTCACAGCTGAGTACTTAGCTTACCTGTGTATTTGCCTGTTCTGCATCTACCCATGTTAGTTACCTGTTTCGCAGCTAGGATGTTTTTCTTGTTATCTGTTTAGCATGCCTGTGTTGCTGGCCTATTTTACAGTTGTTATTGCCACATGTACTAGCTATCTGTATTACAGCCATTGCTCTGTCTCCATTAGGACTGGCCTATTAATCGCAGAAAACCCCATATCTGGTTAAGTTTTTAAAAGCCTCCTATTCACCCCCCTCTAGTTCGGCACCCTGAGATCCTATAAGTGGTATCAGAGCCAGGTTGCTCAAAAATTGGCTTAACCACCAGAGTTTAGGATTTCGCACTATGAGGGTAGAATCCCAATTTGATGATACTAACTATGCTTTCTGGAAGCGGAAGATGCGTATGCATATTACTGCGATTGATCCAAAGTGTTGGTAGATTGTTGAAACCAACTTTGAGGTTGCTGCTGAGAGGAAACTCACCGATGAAGATCATATGAACATCAAGCTCAACGCTCAAGCTGCTGATGCCATTTTCATGGCCCTGAAGAACCATGAGTTCAACAGAGTCAGTGCCCAGGACAAGGCCAAGGACATCTGGGACACTTTGGAGCAAATACGTGAAGGAACTAAAGTGCTCAAAAAGTCCAAGAAAAGGCTTCTGGAGTCACAGCTGGAAAGGTTTGAGATGGAGCCTGGTGAAGACATCAACTCTGTATTCAAGGCTCACTGTTATCACCAACCAGCTCAAGGCATTGGGTTCAAACAGAGCTGAAGATCAAGATCTTATCAACAAGTTTCTTTCAGCACTACCCAAGCAATATGAGTGTCTTGTTATGATGCTGCAAGAGAAAGACACTTTTGATGACATGAAGCCAACAGAGATACTAGGAAGGATTCTCACTCATGAGGTGAAGTTGAAGACCAAGAAGAAAAATGAGAATGGTTCAGTCTCAAAGAACATTGCTCTCAAATCACTTGTTCATCTTGATGTATCTGAGGATTGCAGCAATGGAGATGAAGATGAGGCTTTGTCAAGTGAAGGAGAGTCACAAGTCAACTTGCTCACGAGGAACTTCCGCAGATTCTACCGAAGATATAAGGGACCTTCATCATTAGACAGATTCAGGGGCAAGAAACCTGAGAAAGGACAGAGATGCTTTGAATGTGACAAAGGAGGACACTTTGTTGCTGACTGCCTCAACAAGAAAAATGAAGGTGAAAGCAACAAGTACAAGAAGAAGGAGTTCAAGGGAAAGAAGAAGAGTCGTGATGACAATCGTCCAAGCTATAAGAAGAGACCAAGTGCTCGTGCCTATGTTGGACAAGAATGGGTTTCAAATGACTCAAGTTCTGAAGCAGAGTCTAAAGAAGAAGAAATCACTGGGGTTGCCATCAGTACCACACGTGGTGATGCCTGTGACACAGGCAACTCTGGATATATCACAGCTGTTCAGACAGACACAAGATCGACTCCATCTTTGAGGTTGATGCAGATTCTTCTCTTCTGGAGTCTCCACCCATCTGCCTTATGGCTAAGGGTAGTAAGGTACTTACTGAAGAAGACTTCCCTACCTATGAGCAGTTAATAGGTATTCTTGAAAAACATGAGGCCGTCGTAGTTAAGGCAAGGAAAAAGAATGCAAGTTTGAAGGAAAAGCTAAAGGACCTCAATGAATCCTATTACAAGGTATTCGATGATCGAGAAGATCTTAGACTTGAGCATAAGAACAAGTTGATAGTATTTGACAATCTTGAGACTGCTCATGCCCTTCTGACCAAGAATCACTAGGAGCTGAAGGTTTCTCACTCCAAGTGCCTTGACAAGGGATCCTCATCTGCTAAACCTGTTATCATTGAATCTTGCATTAACTGTGCTTCATCCATGCTATTACTTCTAATGATGTTCATATTAATGATATGCCTATCACTAACAATGTTTGTGAAGCATCCTCATCATCTGCTATTGTGGATGTGGCAAAGTACAATGAGCTCAAGGAGGAGCATGAAGAGCTAAAAAGGCTCACGAGAAAATGTTTATGCATGGCTAACCTTGGCAGGGAAAATCTTGTAAGGCTAGAATCTGACATGATTCGTAGGAACATTAGTCAAAGAGGCCTTGGTTTTACTCTTGTTCTTAATAAGAACAATTTGCCATGGATTCCTCAACTGTATAACAGGGCTCTCAACTAGAGCTTTGTTAAGAAAACTAACATGAGCAGCAACACGTTTGAGGAAAATGCCTCAAAGAAGCACGGGATCATCAAGATTCCAAACAATCGCTCTTATGTGTTGAGGAGGAACAAAAATGGCAAGCTTGAGGCCAAGTTTGCTGGTCCAAAGTGCGAGAAGAAAAAGATCCCAGGAGTATGGGTGCCTAAGGCACTGATTGCAGCTTTAGCATCTACTTGTGATATAGGTTATACTACAGATGGTGGTACAGCTGGTCCACACAAATATGTTACAGGTGAACTCACACCACCACGTGAGCTATCAGGGGATCTGGTACGCAGAAAGATCCAAATGTTCTCTCGCATTGCCAAGGCTATTGCATCCAAGAATCCTATGCATAAATTTATTGATGCTCGTTTTACTTATAACAAGATTTCTCATTCTAACCCCAAGGGAACCAAATCTATTTGGGTCCCTAAGTCTAAGAACTGATCATGTAGAATGGCGCCTCCGGTAGCAACACATGGATCATAGATAGTGGATGCACTCAACATATGACCGGAGGCGATGGCATTTTTGAGGAGATCCGCCATGACAACCTACCCTGCAAGTATGTAGTCTATGCTGACAACTCCAAAGGGAAGGTAACAGGTCTTGGTAAAATTGCTATATCAAATGATCACTCACTCACTAGGAAATTGGTTATAGCTTGCTATCTATATCACAGCTGTGTCTAGTTTGACTGACGATCGCATTGTGCTTAAGGGTTATTGTGTAGAAAAACTTTATTTAGTTGATTTTTAGAATCAGGAAGCTGCACTGCAATGTTGTCTCATCGTCAAGACAAATATGGGGTGGTTGTGGCATAGATGGCTCGACCATGTAGGGATGAGGCTCCTGGACAAGATTGGAAAGTGTGAACATGTCATAGGGCTTGAAAAGGTCAAGTTCATGAAGGATAAGCCATGCAGTTCATGCCAAATAGGGAAACAAGTTGGAAGTTCACATCCTACCAAGAATATCATGACTACTATAGCTACATTTGAGCTCATCCACATTCATATCTTTGGACCAACCACGTATGAGAGCATTGGAGGTAACTCCTATGGGTTCGTTATTGTTGATGATTTTTCTCGCTATACGTGGGTGTTCTTTTTTAAGGATAAAACAGAGGTCTACAAGAAGTTCAAGCATCTCATTGTGAGGGTGCAAAATGAGTGGAACGTGAACCTCAAGAAAGTGAGAAGTGACAATGGCACTGAATTCAAGAATTCAAGGATTAAGGAGTTTCTGAACAAGCATGGAATCAAGTATGAATTCTCAAGCCCATATGCTCCTCAACAAAATGGTGTTATTGAAAGAAAGAATCTCACGTTGATAGAGAGGGCAAGAACCCTGTTGGATGAATACAAGACCCTAGCTCGCTTTTGGGCTGAGGCTGTTAACACTGCATGCCACTCCATCAATCGGATCTATCTACATCCACTTCTCAAGAAGACTCCATATGAGCTCCTAATCAAGAACAAACCAAATATCTCCTACTTCAGAGTATTTGGTTGTAAGTGTTACATTCTCAAGAAGGGCATACGTCGTTCTAAATTTGAGGCCAAATCTGATATAGGCATTTTTCTTGGTTACTCCACGAATTTCCTCGCCTATAGAGTATTCAACAACTCCACAAGGGTTGTTGAAGAATTTTGTGACGTGGAGTTCGACGAATCTCATGGCTCCCAAGGAGGGCAAGTTTCAAATGATGTAGGTAATGCTACTCGGAGCCAAGACACCAAGAATAAATCTACTGGTGAGGTAAATTCAAAAGTACTTGCTGCACCAACAGAAGCTCAACCTCCTGCTCTTGCTCCTGATCAAGTACAAGCTCAAGGAGAGGAGGATGATGAATATAGAGTAGAGATCGAGACCAGCCCCTGCAAATGCACAACTAGACGCTGATGAGTATCTGCATCAGCCAGCTATACCACAAGAAGAGCTGGCTGTGGCACAAGCACACTCACATTTACCACAGGCAGCTGAGGAACCCCTTGTGGTGCACCAGCTATAGAGAGATCATCATGTTGATCATATCATCGGCGCATATAATCAGGGAGTTACCACTCGATCCCATGTCACAAATTTCTGAGAACATTACTCTTTTATTTTCACTGTTGAGCCCAATACTATAGGTGAAGCCCTCAAGGACCTCGATTGGGTAAATGCAATGCATGAGGAGCTAAACCAGTTCATAAGAAACGAAGTCTGATCTCTTGTTGAGAGGCCCAAGAAGCACAATGTCATTGGCACAAAGTGGGTCTTTTGTAACAAGTAAGATGTAAGTAGGCTCATGGTGAGAAACAAAGCAAGATTGGTTGCTCAAGGTTACTCACAGATTGCAAGCTACATACTCAATAAATCCCCTAACCTCAGTTTTTAAATGTACCGAATTACATATAGACGGGCCGGCCGGCCATCACCAATTATCAGACTTGTCTGAATGGGCGCAGTACACTAGTACAGTCGCCACTCATCATTAGCTGCCAAGCCAAACCCTATATGGGCATGCACGCATGCATGCATCCATGTTCATTGACACATTGTTCACATCTCCCTATCGGGCGGCCTGCTGTGCACGCATAGCTCGCCAAAGGCAACAAACACTAATTTGACGGGAGCAACAGGCCGGACACACTACTACAGAATCGTCCATACGAGGCGCCTTATCCGAGGCGGTTAAGTAAAAGCGCCATGAATAACATATGTCGGAAGCGGTTAGTACGAAAAAACCCCTCAGATAACGAGTTCAGGAGCAACCGCCATGGATAATGACTACATCCGAGGCGGTTAGAAATAAGTATTAGACCTCCTCGGATAATGGCCATATCCGAGGCGGTTATATACCGTAAACCGCCTCGGATAAGTGAGTACATATCAGAGGCGGTTGCTGATATATAACCGCCTCCATATAGTTGATATCTGAGGCGGTTGTGTGGATTTAACCGCCCTCCAATACGATTCATAGTATTAATTGTGCTACGCGAGCAGACATACGACCAGAGGTATATATGTCTTAAATGTGGCAATTTTTTGAGCTATTTGCTGGCAATTTTTTCGGCGGAGAAGCTACATTTGGAAGAGTATAGTTGGAGATAATACTTCCTTGTTGGTTAGCAAAGGTTAGTGTTTAGTTTTTTAATCATTTCATCCAATAATTTGGTGATTTTGCTTTGTTTCTTGGACGTTGAGAATATTCAATTATATGATCATAATTAGATCGACGGAGATGTTTGATTTATCGTATGGTTGAATACATAGAAATTGAGTGTCAAGGAATGCAAATTTTGAAGGAATTTTGTGGGTAAAAAAGAAAAAATAATGATGGATTTAGTTTTGTGGCGTATTTAATTTTTATACGCAAGAAGTGGTAATTTGGTTAGTTATACGTTACTAATTGAAGAGAGTCGACGTGTATAGGTTAGTTATATTAGTCAATTAATATGGCTAGTTAATTATATTAGTTAGTTAGGTTAGTAATTATTTTTAGAATTCAGTTAGGCTAGTAATTGAAGAAATGTGTTAACTCATGTCACGAAGTCGATGCACTTCATATTTTTAACTAAAATTTCAACTTCCCATATGCACGGCTTAGATGGATCGATCGTGGATGTACGAAGCTCGCAACACAGAGACGTATAGAGATGGAGTGAGAGCATTTATGGCAGCTGCCGAGGCGGACATGTTGAGAGAGGGTAGAGCTGACACGTATTGTCCATGCCTAGATTGTGGTAACGTAAGAATTTTTGAGCTCCATCATATTGAGTACCACATCTTCAAGAGAGGTTTTATGGAAGGGTATCCAACTTGGACCAAGCACGGTGAAGATCAAGCCGTAGTTTCAGATGATGATATTTTTGCCGATGAAGAAGCAACCGATATGCCATTTGATATCGGTTGTGATTCACACCATAAGATGTCCGATGATCCCGACTCGATGCTTGAGCTGGAATAGATGTTGCGTAATTTCAAAGGGCATGAAACCGCCAGAGAGTACCAACAATTCCTAGGCTTGATGGGGGGCCTCGGAGAAACCGCTATTCGTAGGATGCAAGGCTAAGTTCACTTTGTTATATGACGTGCTTGAACTATTGAAGCTGAAGGCGAGCAACAGCTGGTCCGACAAGAGCTTCAACAAGTTGTTGGTTCTCGTAGGTGACATGCTTCCGGAGGGAAATGAGTTACCCATAAACACATACAGAGCCAAGAAGGTGCTTTGTCCCTTGGGACTGGAAGTTGAAAAGATACATGCATGTCGAAACGACTGTATCATATACCGAAAAGAGTTTGCGAAGCTACATTCGTGCCCTGTGTGCAAGGCTTCTCGATACAAGGGTAAGATTGGAGTAGAAGGAGTTGAGAAATTCGTCGAGGTGACGAAGGGGACTCCTGCGAAGGTTGCTTGGTACCTGCCTATAATCCCGCGCCTGAAGCGTTTGTATGCAAACCCGAAGGAAGCAAAACTGTTTCACTGACATGCGGATGAGCGGAAGACGTCCGATGGAAAGGTCAGACACCCTGCCGATGCTATCCAGTGGAGAAACATCGATAGGAAGTATCTCCGATTCAGTGTAGAAACTAGGAACGTAAGGTTTGCACTGAGTACGGACGGAATGAATCCATTTGGCAACATGAGCAGCCGACACAGCACCTGGCCCGTACTTCTCAGTATGTACAACCTACCTCCCTGGCTTTGTATGAAATGGAAGTACATTATGATATCCATACTTATCGAAGGGCCTAAGCAACCTGGTAACGACATCGACGTGTATGTCCAACCGTTGATGGATGATCTACAAACACTGTGGAATACAGGAGTGCAGGTATGGGATGCGGACAAAAGAGAATACTTCACTCTGTGGGCCATGCTGTTCTGCACAATCCAAGACTTTCCCGCTCTTGACAACACCTTCGGTCAGACAGTGAAAGGACACAAAGGTTGTGTCATATGCATAGAGAATACCGTGAGCCTAAGTCTCAGGAATTACGGGAAAGTCGTGTACATGGGTCACCGGCGGTTCCTGCCTATAAGGCACCGTTACCAGAGTTGGAAGTCACAGTTCAACGGGAGAACGGAGAACGGTGCGAAATCAATGCCATTAAGCGGTGCAGAGATATTCGAGAAGGTTAATGATGTTAATGTTGTGCTTGGAAAGGGTCAGAAAAAAATGCCGCAGATGAGTCCGCATACTGGAAGAAACGATCGGTGTTCTGGGACCTACCATACTGGAAGGATCTAGACGTCCGGCACTGTATCGATGTGATGCACATAGAGAAGAATGTCTGTAACAGCGTACTGGGTCTACTGCTAAACATGAAGGACAAGATGAAGGATGGCGTTAAGGCCCGACTTGACATGGTTGATATGGGAATCAGGCCTGAGCTGGCGCCTGTACTTCTGCCTAACGGGAAGACATACATCCCCCCTGCCTGTTACACTTTATCCAAGGCCGAGAGAACCGAGTTTTGCAAGTTCTTGCATGGCGTGAAGGTTCCGTCGGGCTACTCCACCAACATCAAGAGGCTCGTCTCGATGCAGGACTTGAAACTAATCGGCATGAAGTCTCATGACTGCCATGTTATGATGACACAGATGCTCCCAATTGCAATCAGGAATATTCTGCCGCCTAATGTCCGAGAATCAATCACCAACCTGTGCTTCTTCTTCAACAATATTTCTCAGAAGGTGATAGACGTGTTCGAACTAGATGATCTGGAGTTAGCGGCGGCGGAGACTGTTTGTCAGCTAGAGATGTATTTTCCCCTGTCTTTCTTCGATATAATGGTGCATCTCATCGTTCACATTGTGCACGAAATCAAGATGTGCGGGCCCGTCTTCCTTCGGAGCATCTACCCGTTCGAAAGATTCATGGGAATCTTGAAGCACTACGTGCGAAACAGGTATCGACTGGAGGGAAGTATTGTCGAAGGTTACGCTGCAGAAGAGGTTGTTGAGTTTTGTGTTGACTACATGGAGTCGAACCAACCGATTGGCCTGCCACGCTCTCGGCGCGAAGGCAGGCTTGATGGTGTTGGGACCATCGGAAAGAAATCTATAACGGCCCATCAAGCTGGACACGCCCTTGCCCATTTCACGGTGTTGCAACACACGACCGCCGTTGCCCCGTACATGTACGAGCACAGGGCAAAGTTAAGACAAGAGCATTCAAATAGAATTGATGCGTGGAGGACAAGAGAGCATAACAAAGAATTCAACAAGTGGTTCAAGGAGCATCTTTGTTTAGGTGCCTCTAGCGACATTCTAACCTGGTATGCGAAGGGCCCAACATTCGAAGTCGTCACTTGGCAAGGATATGAAATTAACGCATACACATTCTACACGAGAGATCAAGACAAGAAAAGCACATTTCAAAATAGTGGGGTCCGCATAGAGACTTCAGACATGAGTGGGAAATGGAGCTGGTACTATCGGTTCATCGAGGATATTTGGGAGTTAGACTATGTGTACTTCAAATTTCTATTATTCCGGTGCCGTTGGGTCAATCTGCAATCTATGAAGGTCGACAAGTACGGCTGCACAACAGTTGACCTTGAACGTGTTGGATTCAAAGATGACCCATTCATTCTAGTCAATCAAGCTCACCAGGTGTTTTATGTGATCGACCCGGCGAAGAAGAATCTTCATATTGCCCTACAGGGTAAAAGGAAGATTGTCGGAGTTCAGAGTGTGGTGGATCATAGCATAAGAAATGCGATTACCGACGAAGTATGGTACGTACGGGAAGATCATCAAGAAGGACTAGAGTCCGAAAAGGAAATGCCTCGCAAAAGGAAAAAGAAATGCAAGCAAAGGCAATGAAATAATTTGAGATGTTCATGTCCTTTTTTAGAAGTGTTGATTTTGTTGGTTGAACATGCAAAACTATTTATATGCAAATGGTGATAAAATTGAGAAGGTCATGTGCAGATGATATTTTAGATGTTTGAGTTCATATATTCTACAATTGTGATGTCTGTTTGTGCACACATGGTGAAAGAATCTTCAATTGTGAACTACCAACTCTGCATCTGCCTAAAAAAACATAATCGAAGGCGGTTAGAAAGTCAAAACGACTCCTTTATAACTAATGGAGGCGGTTACAAAAAATGGACCGCCTCCTTTAAGGCCTATCCGAGGCGGTTAGGTGTAAAAAACCGCCTCCAATATGCAATATCCGAGGCGGTAAGGTGTGAAAAACCACCTCCAATATGAACATATCCGAGGCGGTTAGGACTACGCAACCGCCTCCTTTATTACTAATCTGAGGCGGTCAGATCTACACAACCGCCTCCTTTATTCGTAATTGGAGGCGGTCAGATCGATTTAACCGCCTCCGATATCTCCAATATATGAGCTCAAACTGCCAAGCCCCGCACGCATTTACTCAAACTGCCAAGCCCTTGACCCTTACGCCACCGCCCCGACCAGCGCCGCCTCCTCCCCCCGACTAGCGCCGGCGCCCCTCGACCTGCAACGCCGCCTCCTCCCCTAACGCTGGCCTCCTCCCCCAACGCCGGCCTCCCTGAGCACCAGCCCTCACCGACCAGCGCCGCCTCCTCCTCCCCGATCCCCGACCACCGCGGGCCGCCTCCTCCTCCCCAATCCCCGACCACCGCCGCCTCCTCCCCGACCACCGCCAGCCGCCTCCTCCCCGACCGCAAGATGAGTGAGTATTTAACACAACTTGGATTAAGACGAAGTGGCAAATGTATGCTTATTAGTTAGTGGAGAAGCTGTTGTCTGAAAAATCATGTTGTTTGGCAATTAGGCCTAGGCTGATTGACTGTTTTGAGTTGAAAATGGAATGGAATACCAGTGGGGAATATGACGGCTTGTTTTTGTAGATTAAGGTCTAGCAATGTAGGTTTCGGTTTTACTTCATGTTCACATCAATATGGCATTGGAATCAACTTCTCAAAGAAAACAAGACTACTCAATTCTTGATCGGCTGCTTTGTCTTTGGATGATATTTTACTTCTAATCCCATGATGTGACTGCCCTAAACTAGATAAGAACTTGATACTACATTTGCTTTTGGCTGGCTTGCAAAGGTATTACAACATGTCATATGTCTTAAGAATTGTTTTAAGAATTTGTATTATGGTGGATAAGAACAAATACAACACTTGATTTATTTCTATGGTAATTGAATCTAAGAATCTAGAGATTTGGTAGAACTTCTTAGCTTCTTTTATGTTTCCTCCATGTATATGTGTATATCAGTTTACTTTATGGCAAAAACAGATTCTATATCTTATTTAGCTTCTCTCTGCTTTGTGCATATACATGCATGTCAGGTGCTTTTTCATATGTTGCATGTTTCCTGGTTTCATAGCCTGAATTGTTTATGCTTATGCTAGTAGAATGGATACGAACTCTCCACTGCCCTCCCCTACGATATCGCTGTCGGGGTCGCCAAGAACTTCAACATCGTCAGGAAAGGGTTCTCGCAAACCAAGGGAGCCATCGGGGAGGCCGAAGGGCAGATGGGTAGTTCAGATCTTGAATCCGGTGACCGGAGTTCCTGAGCCAGAACAAACCCGGAAGAAGTGGCGGACGTTATGCGGGGTGGTCGCCCGTTCTAGGGTTAGGATCACCCTCGCCGATTGGGGTGAGCTGACACAGGAGGAGCGGAGGTCCCTGTTTGACGAAGTGAAGGGCTCCTTCTTGTACCCAGAAGAGGTTGAAGCCGATTTCTTCCGAGCCACTATACTGATGGCTGGGAAGTGTTGGAGGAATTTCAAGCACAGACTGATGAGGGACTATCTCAATCAAGATAAGTCGCCTTGTCAGGCATACTCGGATGTCTCCGAAGAAGATTGGGCGGAATTCTGCGCCTTGAAGTCATCCGAAGAGTTCCAGGCAGATAGCCAGAAGGGGCAAGAGCTAGCCAGGAGGAACAAGCATCTGCTTAGGGTATGTCGGTGCTAAGAAGAAATGAGAAAAGGAGGACGAGGAAGCGGAGAAGCATGGACAGCAGCCGTGTTCTCGGATTTCAGCACAGCCGCATCTGGGACTAGTGCAGGGTGAGGACGAAGGTGGATCCTCGTGGTCAACACATCTGGCGAAACCCAGAAGATGAGGAGGTCTATCTGAGAATGGTGGGGCTGAATGAGCAGGCTTCTCAAGACATACTCTCCGAGGCCATCGGCACCAGGGAGCCCTATGAACGCACCAGGGGTTTCGGAAATCTGGCAACATGGGGAAATCCGAGCAGATGAAAGCGGAGATATAGTCGTCCCTTGAGGTGCAATTTGAGGAAAGAATGAGAGCCATGGAGGAGAGGCTTTCAGCACAGTATCTACAAGCAGGGTGCAAGCCGCAAGCTTGGGTGCCCGCCGGAGTAGCTGCGCCTCGGGTGCGGACGATTGTTCTCCCATCGACCAACTTCGCAATGGACGCTGCGTACGGGCAGGTGTGGCCGACTACTCCTGGAACGGTGATACACGGTGTCCCGTTAACACCAGGTTTCGCGCGAGTGCAAGTCGAGTCAGTCAACCCGACATTTGTTAACTGTCCCTTGCCGAACGCGCGAGAGTCTGATGAGATCCAATTGCTAAACGACGCGGTCGAGTCATTCGTCCAATGGCCAAAGAAGGACATAGTCCTCGAATCAGCACCGACCGAACCGTCCTATCCTCCATGTTCGCCGGGTATGGGGATGATGAGGTTTTCACCAGTGGTTGCTCCATCTCCACCGGAGGTTTCGAAGCAGCTCACCTTTCCTCAGCCAATGCCGATAGTACCACATGTGGAGGTTTCTCAGCATTCGCTACCCCCCAACTCCCAGTAGTACTACAAGTGGAGAGCTCACGGCCAAGTCGTGTTCGAATGAATAGTCAAGGGGCCACATCGAAGCTGAAAGTAGTCAAAGCCAAGAAGTCTGCTTTGAAACTGCCGGCTGATGTTGAATATCCTATGGCGAAGCTAGCTCGCCAACACGTGCCGGGACAACCTATGGTGGACGCAAACGTGAACTTGGGTGTAGCCTACTGGACACTTCATGATCATTACCTCGAGATGTCGAATAGGCCATTCCCACATACACAAGTTGGCCTAATCGTCGGCTTCAAGGAGGAGCATTTCAAGCACCGTCAAGGAAACATGTTTCCCGTGGAATTCTCTGACATCTTCAACATGTTCCACTACCGTGAGCTGGACGCCGGGCTCATGAGATACTTCATGCTGTAAGTCCTTACAACACAGCACCGTTTTGTTTTATCATCGCTAAGTGCCTGCAATTTAACTCATTCTTCTCCTATACTCAGATACATGGTTGATCTGAGCCCAAAGCATCGCGGCAAATAGGAACCTAGTGCGAGATTATGTCGTGCATTTACTCCATCAGTACTATGCACGAGATTCCATCCAGGTTGCCTATAACATTGGGTAAGCCACATCCTTTGCAAATTCTCATCATTCGATAGCTAAACATATAATAACTTCGCATCGTATAACCAGGGGCCATTGGATCCTCCTCGTGATCGTGCCGAAGTGGAATAAGGTATATTACCTTGATTCCATGAGGCATAGCACTGACCAGCGCAAGCAAGCGTACGTGGACATCATGCGTCTACTCGACGAGTGAGTACCAAAACTTTCGACTTCGTCCATGCCTATTCTTTCTTCTTCCCAAAGGAAAAGACAATTCGATGCTAATTATTTTGAATCACGTAGAGCGTTTGACACATACGTCCAACAAGGAGGGAGGCACAAGGAAGGAGTGCCCGTCGAGTTACGCCATGACTCCAAGTTTAAGGTATCGCATAATGTCCTTGACTCCTCGAACTAATGCCATCATACTCCTGCCCTCTATACCTAATCGATATCCCTTTTGTAGTGCCGGCAACAACCCGAAGGGTCTGACCTTTATGGGTATTACGTCTGTTTCCACATGCTAGCCCTTTGCAGCAACCCAAAGTACGGTGATCTAGCGGTACGAAACCATCGCCACTACTAATGTCTAGTGTTTAATCATGCTATTCGCCCTGAGTGTAAGCTTCATGTTTGCAGGAAGGGGCGAAAACCATAGCAATCAAACAGTTGGAAGACATGGACATCGCCCAGATCCGATTGCACATCGCTAGCTTCCTAAACACCGAGGTCATTAGTGCCCAAGGACGCTTCAATTTCTCGGCGACAAGCTAGGAACTTAGGATTGCGATTAGTTAGACCATTACTTAGGTTTCTAATTAGGTCATTAGTTAGGTTTCTAATTCGGAAGCATCAAATTTTGTAGTTATCTTTCAAACTTGTGGTCTCCAATGATAAGTGCACTTGAAATTTGTAAATGTCATGTTTACTTTTTCTCTCGGTGCTAACGTATATGTGGGTGTCAAATAATTCTATCTTTTTCTTGTGAATGTCACTGTTTAACAAATGAGACTTCTTTATCAACAGATATCATGTACGGAGGCTTCTGCGAGTGGTTCTATTCATGTGAAGAACTTAAGAGAGGTTTACTTTTTTGAATTTGATTAATATCTTTGCTGTGAATTTAGTACATGTCACAAGTGAACAAGTTTTCTAATATTATTTATATGCGTATGTGTGTGAATGTTTGAAGTTTATGTCTTGTGATCGATGCGAGAATGAATGATTCAATAGTGTGCTATATAAACCTGTTGTATACGTGCTGTGCTTTGCACACTTTGTATGAATTATTTGCTTTTTCAGGGAGGCTAGTAAACCAGGAAAAATAATGCCTGTTTAAAAA
>JAGXJF010003672.1:0-85738 GCA_019208055.1 Stipa capillata | reverse complement strand
GGGGTAGTGCATCTCATACTACTATTAACTGCTGCTAAGTATATAATTTAGTAAATTTTTAGAGCCTTGTTCTGTCGCCCAGCCTGAATGTGCTCATATACGGCCCTGGGCTTGCTCATGGCTTAGTCCTGTTACTATCGATCAGAGTGTACAAACTTCTTTTTCGTAGCAAGAAGTGCACGTACAAAATGGAGCTGAGAGTATGTAAAAAACGAGCTGTACCGCATTTCATATGTGTGCGCACAAATTTCAGCAGGGTGCATGTGCTCGCATGCATCAACTCAGGCACAGTGCAGGGAAGGACCGTGGGTACGATTAGGCACTGTTTTGTCACACAGTGTGAACCTATTTCAGAGCACTTGAACGGATGGTTGGCAAAGCATCAACTGCGTGCTACACCTATACGGCAATGGTAAACAGAAACAGTTTACGTACGCTGCACCGGGGGTGATGATCGATGACGTGACACAACGTCTTTGGCCGGCCGGCCGGCGCCGGGCACGTACGTACTGGTACCCTGTACACGTCCCAGACTTGTTCAATCCGATGCAGTGTACCCATGCATTTGCGTGCACCGAATTAAACAGCGAACGCCACTCCATGCAGCGATCTCTCTCCGTTGATCGATCGATCGATGTATCGATCCAGATCGATCGAACAGTACAGTTGGACCATTTGGATGGCTATATGCATGTACGTAACGTACGTACGTGAAGAACAGCTATATATAGATGTGCGCGCACACTAATGTGGCCGGTTCGATAGCAGCTGCTCTGCTTGTTGGTGCATGTCTGGCTTGAGAGCTCAAGCCCCAATCAATGTAGGACAGCCTCTTCAATTAATGCAGCCACCACCACAAGAGCTAGTCTCCTCTTTCTTCTTCCTCCTCCCTGCATTCTGGTCCACACTCCTCACCAAGATGAGTGACATGCACGATCGACTACCTGGCGCACAGGCAGGGCGCTCATAATGAACAGCTCGGGAACCATTCATGGCTCATGTGGCTGTCGACAAATGTATCGACCAAGAGTTAAGCAACTAGCCAGAACTATATATGCGTGCATGCTATACATAAACATGCATGTCAGTGATGCCCCTTCTACAGCTGTGAACCAGTGTGCATGCGCGTGCAGTTCCTGCCACGATATCCCGTGCATGGTCACTTGAGGGAAAGTATTTATGATGTGGCCAAGAATGTCCACGAAACTTAAGATCGATCGTCGTGAGAGACCGCACATACGTGCGTACCTCGGTCCTCCAAACGCACTACATATCCATGCAATTAATTGTACGTTTCTGTGTGATTCTGTCGTCTCAGCAGCAGATCATGGCTGAAACAAGAACACATACAAAGGGAAAGAGACAAATTAATTAACCTAGCTACACCCCGCATTCACCCATAAGATTTACTCCCATTGAAGAAAACAGGTTCACTGTTTCACGTGAAGAATAGATCTCAAAACCTGTACGAGTTTTTTCTTTTTAGAGGATGTACTAGCTAAGCCCTGTCCTTTCCCCAAAAAAAAGAAAAAGCTAAGCACTGTCGTTGTAAGCAGTAAGCGAAGCATGGGGAAGTCGCAGTGGTGCTGCGTGAGAGGCCGGCCGGACACGCGCGCATGCATGCGAGGCTAACCTTACAAGGAAAAGAACATGTTTACTCGAAGAAATCTACTTTTTTTTTAGGGGATGAAGAAATTTACATGGAGAAAAAATCGTGTATCGCTACTGAATCCATTTGGGCCCAAACAACCATTAGGACCCAGACATGTGCAGGCCTATGAGAGATGAATGTGAAGAGCGTTAGGAAATGGCGTTTTACAAGAAGGCCCGAGCTATAGCGTCACCACATGGACTTTGTCCGCTTATTCGGCCCGTTGGGCTTAATTTTCGGCAACTCTTGTCTTTCCCTTTTGCTAATAACAAAATTGCTCTAGAAAAACTCTTATTTTGTTTTTTAATATTATTATTGCTCTGCTTTGTCGCATCAAGATAATACATATAAAGAATAAATCCCTGGCCCTGCACCAAGTGGGGAGAAAAACTTTGATACTATAAAAAAAATCATTCAAGATTTAAGAACCTCGACTGTATGCAGTGACAGTCATAAAGATTCGATGGTGCTCTCACGCCGCGCACGTTCCATTTCATCCAGACTTTGCATTTAAATAGCTAATGGTGGTGAAATTGCATATCTCATGATTGATTGTTAAGAACCTGGACTCCAATTGACTGTTTCTCTCGCCGCAGCGGCGATTCATGGCGGGAAAAAGAACATATAGAAAGGGGAAGTGACAAATTAACCTTGGTAGCAAAGTAGCAAGCCCTTAATCATTTACCCGTGGAATAACTCACGCTGAATTGTATTTATTTTTTTCACGTGAAGATTGAACCGATCTCACAGCATTTTTCAGCTGGCCCTAGTTTTGTACTTGTGTGGGAAGCCACAGTGGTGGTGACGCGTGAAAAGGCCGGACACGCGCGTGCGTGCATGCACGGGTGATTGTGCCTGGCGAGCGGCGACCACTGACGAGTCCGCGACATGCATATCTACCTCACAGCACGTACATCTTCCATTGCCTTAGCCGGGGCTGGCCGCTCTGGGGGAAGTAGGCCTCCGTCGCTTGCCGTCTTCGTGTAAGGGGTATTTCAGCGGTGAATGGTGAAAACATGGCGGGGCAACTGCAGGTCTGCAGCCGTCCTCCGCTGCGTGTTAGTGACTTTACCGTATTCAGTGCACGTTAGGTACCTTTTCTTCTTCTTCTTTTTCACTTTCGTGTTTCATCGTGTATGCGAACCTACTCTGGAAAGAGAAGAATTTACACCAAGGAATATATACAGTGGAGGCCCCTTTTTCTTTTTGAGGGCATGGTGATTGTTCCGTCGAGGAAACCTGTATCGCTGTTGAATCGCTATGGGCCAAGCAACCATAAGGGTCCAAAATTGTATAGCCAAGGAAGAGAATGGTGAGAAAAAGGGCCTGCTATGTCCGCTGCTAGCGCACCACATGGACTTTGCCCGGGCTCTTGGTCTTAATTTCCGGTCCATTTTGCTGCTGCTGCAAAACACCTGTACGATGACATACAGACCAGAAATCGACCGCAGGCACGATCTGTCACTAATTCCCGACAGACCGATTACATCCAAACATTGAGAATCTTAGACAGCAAAGTGTTATAGTGCTCTCACGCGATGCCATGCTTTATCTGATGCAAACTCTGCAGCTGCTGAAACTGCGGGGTTGTTACGCCCAACAATACGGTGCATGCCAGCAACAGTCCAAGGTCTCTATAATGGAAACCTTTCATTTTCTTTCGCCTCCCTCTCAGAGCTCTCCTTGTCTCTTCTTCTTCCACCGCCTCCTCTCTCTCTCTCTCTCTCTCCTCTCTCAGCTTTTCTGAGGGGGAGAGGGGCTCGTCCTTCCCTTTGGCATTGTATATCACCTAGAGCTGGCACAAAAGCTCAAAATTCGTGAGCTGACTCGGGTTTGCTCGTTATTGGCTCAACTCGTACTCGGCTCATAAAAATAACGAGCCAAGCCGAGCATACTTTTTAGCTCATACTCGGCTTGTAAAAATAATGAGTCGAGCTAGCTCGCGAGCTGCTCGTTAAAACTCATTCCACTTACAATAGTATATCTCACAACTAGTCTATCAAATAGAATGTAAACCTAGTCACTTGATTAGTTCAAATTTTATACGGGATATTACATATGTTGGCTTTTGATCTATAAGAGACATGATTGATGGCCATTGGACTATGTGAAGTATTAACTATGATGTTCCAGAACTTTATTTATGTATATTGTATGTTTGGAACTATTATTTATTACCTCGCAATGTCTTAGAGAACCTTTATAATGTTGATTCAGTTCGAAGTAGTATCTGTTAGCGTAATACTTCACTAATGGTTGTCTATAATGTTCTAGCTCATGAGCAGCTCGAACTAAGTAACGAGCCGAGCCGAGCTCCAATTTCAGCGTGTTTGGCCTCTTCCAACCGTACCTCCGGAGCCCGACATTCTTCAGTGGGGGATCATAGTGGTGGCAGCTCTTCTCACTAGCGTCGGCGTGTTTGGCGTCGCCTGTAGTTGCCTCCATCTCACCTAGGTCAGTCCTAATAAAAGTCTCTTCTATCTAGATCTGTTTTCACTGTTGGCTCATTGGCTTCCATCCTCAGTCCTAGACCACGCTAGTGTTAGGGCGACTAGGATGATTGGGCACAACATGAGCCTTGTTCCCTTTAGATCTGGGTTTTCCTGGTCCATGACAGAATCTTGATGCTTGTCCTATTCAACCTCTCCTCAAAATAATCCTCCTTGTTCTCGTTCTTTCCTCAAAATCGATGTGCTTTCTTTGGATCTAGCCAGCTTATGGCTGAAGTAGGTTAGTTGCATGCATGTGCATGCTTCCACCCCAAACCCTTGGCGTCATTCCTCTCTTGCACTGGTGATATTCTTCTTCTCTACCACATGCATTAGCTCAAGGCTACCCTTCACCACCATGTGTTCCAAACTAAAAATGCATCTATCTGTCTAGACTTATGTTTAGTGATTTTGCTGATTAATGACAATCGAGTTTGTGGACTAACAATTTTCTTGAGTTTGAAAAGTGTATGTATGGATTAGAAACCACTCCGTGAGGTTACATCAATAGGGTGAACCTACGAGCCCTGAAGCCCGTGATTGATGGTATTGAAGTGTGCATCACATGTGGATGAATTTCAAGTAAAGATTCCATCTTGTGGAGATGGTACCTAAAAAGTGGGTTCAATGTGTGAACTAATATGAGAATCAAGAGAAGATAAAGTTTGATCAACATTAGATTTATGGATGAATTCAAGATGGTCAACATTGAGCTTAAAATATATGCCACTTGTGATCATGTGATCAAGTGATTGTGTGTAAGGTTAGGTTCACTTCATGATACTACATCAAGACGATGATCTTAGCAAAGCTCAAGTGAAGATGGCATCAAATATTGATAGTCATTAAGGTGCATTGAGTGTTGTCATAAAATTTGGAGGGTGCTTTAATGAAGGTGATACTCAAACGAGTTAAGGTGGCCATCATGAGAGGATGAACCTCAAGCAAAGCTTCAATGTTGATAAACACCAAGAGATAATGACATCAATGTGTTTAAGTTCAAATCAAGTATTATATGAAGACATATACTTGAAACTTGTGGTCTATCAAACTATGGTGGACAAGTTAGTGAAGATGCAATCAAGAGAAGGCTTCTCATATTGGTTCATGGGGGGAGCATATCGAAAGGCTTCAACAAGCAAAGAATATTGAAGAAAGATTTTGACTTGGAGCGAGGATGGTCGCCTTTATCAAGCTCAAGTGGAGTGCTCAAGACAAAAATATGCTTAGCTAGGTGATCCTAGTTTTACTGGTCTAGAGGTGTTGGAGGGAAGATGGGTGTCACACCCTGTTGTTAAGCCTTCCGATTTTTAAAAACCTAAAACCTAAGACCCGTATATGCGTATATGTTTTCCAGTCATGTTACATGCTTATTTGGATCCTCAATATTCCTTAATGCATGTCATTTTATGAAAACAACTAGGATTCTCTCATCATCGCATGTGCATGAAAGCCTAAACCCTAAATCAACACACGCACCATATACGCACGACACCTCCCGAACCCAAACCCTAAGTGGCAACTCACCCATCTTTGCTCCCGACCCTCCAAATATAAATCCTAACCTCCTCAATACCTTACCTCTTCCGTGCCGTCGCCCGAAACCCTAAAACCTAATCTGTCACCCTAATTCCTAATAATTCTTTTATCAGGCAGAAACCTTAAAATCCATATTTCATGTGTCTTCTTCCACCCAAAAATTCTGGAAATTTTTTCATAAATTTTATAAAACTATTTTTCACCTAAATATGAAATAATAATTGCAAGTCCAATTCAAAAATCTTTGAATACATTCAGATTTGAATTTAGGTCAAATTTCCACTTTGAACTACAACCTATATAAATAGAGCTCATAAAAATTTCATAAAATTCCCCAATGCTCATCTCAGTACCTACAACTCAAATGTGCAAAAACATGAATATGGCCAGTTCAAGATTTCACCAGAAACCCTATCGAACACCTTTGCCCCGTTTCACCTCTCGCGTGAAAACGAGGTTTAAACCTCATCCATATGCTCCCAAGTATTTACCAGAGTCTCTACTCCTATCTAGGCACCTTTCCCCTTTTACCTCCACCACAATAGGTCAACGTTCATCTGCACATCAACGCCCATGTCATCTCATGCCAATCCAGCAAGCAGCGGAGACATCTTCTTCCCGCACGCTTTAGTCCCAAGCTTCTCCCACTCTTCCTATATGGTTCCCTTGGTGCCAGGGACGTTGCGGTGCACCCCCTGGCACGACGGCGCTCGCGTGTGCGCACGAATGCCGCTCTGGGCGTGCTCCAGACAAGCGTAGGACGCGCGCCAGTATTGAGCCATGCACCCGCTGGCTTGCACTCCCGGCCACCAGAGCCTCTACCCCTAGGTCATGTCCATCAGCTCAAGGACCAGCCTGGCGACGTGGTGAACCGTCACGCCACCCTGCCGATCGGCTAGCCCCGCTGCCTCTTGCCCATCGCCACGCCGGCGGGACCTCCCTTACCTCCCCATGCACGCTTGTATAAATAGCCACCCGAGAGCTCGCGCCGAGCCTAGCCCACCCTTCTTCTTCTCCCTAGGTCCTGCAGACTCAACCAAGGCATCCAAATCTCGTCCTCCCCCTCTCCGGCCGAGCACATCCCGCCTCGGTTCTCCCCAAACCCTTCCGCCACCAAGCCGCAACCACCCAAACCACCACAACCTTCACGTTTCCCTTAGCTTGCTGAGCCATTTTTCCATCTCCAGCTTTTCGGACCGAGCCGCTGCGCCGTTTCTCTCTTTTTCGCCGGCGGGAGCTAATCCGGACTGTGAAGCTCGCCCATATCGGTCAGCAGGTGAGCCGCTCACCCGAGGGGGTGAGCACCCAAACCACCAACCGCTGGGCCCCCTGGCGCGGTTTCAGTCCCCACACCAGTAAAGAAGACCGACGCTGGCAGGTGGGCCACGTTCTTTCCACCGGCCCACCAGCGCCAGTGAAGACGCCCCAGCAGAAGATGTCTTTGACGTCACATTCTGAAGCAAGGAAACCGGCTGGTTTTCTTTTTAAATCGCATTTCAGCACTGGTTCAGCCGGTTCAGCACCAAAACCTCCGGTTCTTGAAAAACTCCCAAAACAACATTGAATCCTAAAAATATTTCTGAACTTTTGGCTTAAGCAGATTTTCAAATTTCAAAAAATTTCTTGCTTAATCAGAGGAAGTTTTCAAGAACCCTTTTCATTCATACTTTGTTTGAGAATTGTTTCAAATTATAAGACCTGCCCAGCATCTCTTAAAATGTTTCCTAACTCCCTACTTAACTACCATGCCTCTGAACTCCCTCTCTAGCATGGTAAGCTAGGGTTTTTAAGCTAGGAAAGAGGAAATTTGGGAAAACCCTAAATCCAATGAACCTCCATACGCATAAAATATAGAAGTCGACAACCTTCATTTCTCCTGAATCATCCTTGCATATCAAAACATGACATGTGTTCTACAATGAGTTCTCATGATTGGTTCTTTGGCACGTTTGGATTTTTATTGAAGTTATTTGAAATCGTGTAGTTGACGGAGTGAGGTACGTTCGTCAGGAGGAGCCGGAATCATCCCCGCGTCTGGAACAAGACTAGGAACTGCCAGGCAAGCTTTCCACCCTTGATCATGTTGAAACCTAAGTTTGCAAAATGATATTTTGTTTACGAAACATGCCTGCTATGTTTTACGACCCGTTATTTTATGTAGTAAAGTTATATCCGATGTTAAGGAAACCCTAGTCCGACCCTGAACTCCTTGACACCCTAAGGACTACTTATTCCAGAAAAAAATTATCGAAAACTTAGGGTAGACTATATATATATGCTTAGTCCTGTAGTAGAAAAACTAGGTTTTCAAAAAGGGAAGAAATACCCCCTATTTCATGTGGTGAAATGATGAAAATGGCCCGTCGTGTCCGAAGGTGTATGAAGGTACTATATCCATTGGTTGGGATATCTTACCGCAAAGTGGTTTTGTGAAACCAAAATAAAAATGAAGAAGATTTTTGATCCGGGTCGGAAATGAAGGGCGAAAGCAGGAAGCTTGTTAAGTGCGAGGTAATGCCCGGCGTGGTTCTCACTGCCCGTTTACGGGAGTGGTGTGGAGTCCCTCTCGGATCACCTAAGAACTGAGCTTAAGTGTCGTTTGTCCAAGTCTTACCGTACGTCCACATGTCCTTTATGGGAAGGACTTGACCCAGTACCCGGTTTGAGACTAGCATGAACCCGTAGGTAGTGTGGAGCGTGTAGATGAGGTTGTAGCCTCTGTAGAGAAAAAATTTCGTGGAAAAGCGATGGCTTGTTCGCCACAAAGTTGGAACACCAACCTCCTTGCAAGCGATGATACTAACTCAAGCTAGGTTTGGGACATGTCCTTCTGGCAGGTTCATGGCTAGGTTTACTTCGGTGAAGAGTCTCGTTGTATGAGCTCTGGTAGTATGCGGTGCACAGTATGCCCAGGGTGACATACATCGTGTGGGTAAAGCCGTACCACCTCTGCAGAGGGTTTAAAACTATTCGAATAGCTGTGTCCACGGTCATGAACAAACTTGGTTGGGCCACACTTTAGTAGATTGACTTTCAAAGTCAAAAATGGGTTATGGGTTTAAGGACGCGACCTGCCGTGATCACAGGGTGACCTGAAAAGTTTTCGTTGTGTCGGGAAGAGTGAAGAAGGGATTTCCCCGTGGACTCGGGTAAACCCTAGTATCCCCGTTGTAACGGGTGAGCTGAGACTCCCCGCTGAAGCGGGTGATTAAGAGACTTTCCGTTGTAACGGAAAGCACAGAAATGAATCCCGTTGTAGCGGGAAGAAAAAGATGAACAGATGTTCGTCTCGGAATACCATGGAAAGTTATGAAAACTGCTTTTAATATCTATTTACTTATTTCATACAAACTTACTTTCCCGCACAATATGAAACATAGGTTAGAGCCATAACTTAAAATACCCTTACATGTATTTTTATCCGTATCCAACTCCCCGGTGGGAAGTTTGCGAGTACATTCAATGTACTCACCTGGCTTGTTATGTAGCCAGACGATGAGGAGGAGTACTAGTCCGGAGATAACGACAGTGATTTCGAGACGTAGGGTTTCAACCCCCAGTCAGTTGCCTGTGGTTCGGCATATTGATGGGTTATCTACCGCATGTTTATTTCCGCTGCAGTTTGAATTCGGCCAATAGGCCTGGTTTGTATTATTAAAGACCAAATATGGCTATTTGTGTAATGAACGATGTATCGCACGTTTATGCTATCAAGTGCTTGTGTGTGTTAGCCACTGATCATGGGACTAACACGGTAATCACAATGGTTTATCCAGCCTTAAAACCGGGTACGCCACAACGGGTTATAAGATAGATAGCTGTTCAATTAAGAGGGTTGTCAGATAAGTAGCTTGAACGAGTCACGTGTATAGTGCTCAAATCTTTACAAAAGTTGCATCTTCCTCTTTGTTAATCTTGGTTTGAATCTTGTGTGGTTCACCCTTTTTTTATTAGTCTTTGATGACTCGGTTGCACCGGTGCATTGACGAGATGGAATTTCTCAGTTCGGATAAACCATTTGACTTCTAGTTAGTTTTTCGCCGTGTTGAGATTTGCAATATCAATACCTCCGAGATTGAACTTAGAATCTCCGAGATTAGGTATTGAACTCTCTAAGTTTGAATCCTAAAACCTCCAAGTTTAGATTCTGGACCCTCCGGGTTTGAATCCATGAAGTTTCGTATTTGAATTCAAAACCTCTAAGTTTCCTCTTTGTCTACGCTGATATAGCTGTTGGTTTGAATCCTGGAACCTTCGATTTTGAAATAAGCACCTCTGAGTCTGGTTTGAGGAACCCTTCGAATCTAAATCTTGGAAGCTTCGAGTTTGAAGTTAGAACCTCCGAGTTTCCTCTCTATCCACACTAATATAGCCGTTGGTTTGAATCTTAGAACCTCTGAGTTTATTTCTAGAACCTCTGACTTTTGCACAGGAAGTGTGTAACGGCTAGTTTTTTAGGGTGAGCTATAAGTAGCTACCTTGGCTAGCTTCAGAAGGGAGTTGTCGCCCTTGGGATCATTTGTTTTGTCCTTCCTGGTGTTCTCCTCCACTTGGCTCTAGGACATGAGTTGCTCTTGGTGAGGTGTGAGAGAGAGAGTTGTGCATTGTGTTTACACTTAGCGATTATATTGGTTGCATCGCTTTGAGCTCTCCGCGTCGATTGTGTTCGAGTGGAAATTCAAGAGCTTGCTACTCTTGGAGGCCATCGCCTTTTAGACGGTTTGGTGGAGTTGAGCTCGGTGATCTCTTCAAGAAGATTGTAAAGAGGCCCAAGGACTTGCGAGTGGTTGTGGAGCTCACCATTTCTAGAGTGAAGGAATAAGCTATCTATAGTGAACGGTTCTTAATAAAGATAAGAATCTTGAGGGAAGAGCTCGATTTGGAGCCGACTTGTTCGTCGGGACAAGATTTCTCAATATAGACGTAGGATATCTTTGGATATTCGAACTTGGAGAACAAACATCATTTATGTGCTTATCTTTAATTTATTGCAATCCATATCTTGTTGTTCGTATGTGTGTAATACCTTGTGTAGAAATTACTTTACTTGTTTGTCATTCTAGGATTGCATATCTTGTCTTAGACTTTTTGGTGCAAATCTAATTGTTTTAGATTTTAAACATGCGTAAAATTGATTAGTTAATTTTCGTATTAGATTTTGCCTAGATTGTAATGAGTTTTAAAACGCCTATTCACTACCCTTTAGACGACATCCGAGATCCTTTGCAAACACTGGTCCATGTACAGCTTAACCTCCACTTTAGGAGGCCCGGTTACCAATTCTTGGACTTTATGTAGTTTCTGCGAGGTCGGTGCTATCGGTTCAGTCATCTACATGCAGCTACAGCCTATTCAAGGGGCCCCATACCACTATCCGGCGCATGAGCATCACCAACACCTAAGGCACTGACGCTCCTCTTCCTTCAGTTCTTGTAAGAGCGTATATGGTGACAGATCAATTTTCGATTGTAATGTATATTCAGGATTAGTTTTTCAGTTCCCTCATCGACGTTGTCCAACGAGCTTTATCCTTCGGCGGTGGCGCCGTGTTGCATGATTAACGAAGGATATGATCTTGGATATGTGTCATCTTTCAGAAGATTCATCACAACCACGATCTCACGTCCTGTAAGCGGTGTGTACACGAGTTACTTCTAAGGGCATGTATGTACTTTTGTTTTACCTTTCGTTTTTATGGGGCATGTTGTGTGAGCGCGGTTTTGCTGCCTCACTTCGGTTGAATAATGCGGGGAAAACTTTTTCAAAAAGAGTAACATATAGAAGGAAATTGTAGAAGGGTAAAAGAGTAAATAATCACCATGAGTCATTCCGTGGGGAGGCAGCATGGCTTCCATGCAGCCAGCTGACGTGTACACCTCTGTGTCCTGTCCATGGTTACAGAAAAGTACATCCACTTTCGCTGAACCTGACAATATTAGCATAGCCAGCACATCGTCGTAGTATTTTTATGCCATCGTGTTTCATACAGCTAGCAAAATATTACTGTGGTACAGCCAAAATTTCACACTTAGTCCTTTGCTACACACGAATTACAACCTTATCCTTTATTAGAGAACTCACAAGTGTAGTTTTGCATTGCCATAGCGAAAGAAGGGGCCTATATCTAAATTGAAGAAATATTGGGGTACATATCCGCAAAAATTCCCGGATCGCGTTAAGCCAGAGCGGTTCATAAGAAACCCACCTCTCTGTGTTTCCAGGTTCCAGTCATTCAGGAGGTCATTAAGAGGGGGAGGAAGACCAGTACAGCGTCCGCCCAAGACTGCAAGAGCTGCGGATATGGAGAACGAGTTCCAGGTACGAGAATCTCTCTCTCCCGATCCCTTTTTCCTGCTCCCGTTTCTGCCCTAAGATGCCGAGGAACTGCTGCTTCAAGAAAGATATCTTCTTTTCTGGGCATGTTTGGTCAAGGTTTTCTTGATCTTGATTTACCCGGTTCAAGAATTGGGTTGAGCAACGAAAGATGGGCGTGGGATTCCTCCTCCAAAAGTTGAGATAGTTGCTACACATAAATAGTAGATTTTGGGATGGAGACCGTACATGTGAAACTTCGGGTCAGGTTAGATATATGCTATTCAATTAATCGATTTGCTGGTTCAGATTCAGAACATGCTAAAGTTGGGAGCTTGGAATATGTAGCATGAGAGTTGCTCTTCAAGAAGGTGTTCTCGTTCTGTTGGAGTAAAGTAACCCCAAAGATGAACATATTGACATGGCAAAATCTTTACTGGTATAAATTTAGGCTTGTAGTAAAGCAGCTGTAGATAATTGTAGTTAAGATGGAATGATCATCAATTTTAGTAGTCTCTGTTTATGGAGAAAGGTTTGCACTATCACTATCACATCCAGATCTGTACACCTAATATCGATACTGGTGTTGCCATTAGTGTTCTTCTGTTGTGAATTTCAAGCTTGCTGTCACTTGGCTTACTTGATGTAGTCTTCGGTCTTGTTTGCTTGGGTTTTTCAGCAGTTTTTTATTGGAAAAATATGCAGCCGAGCCGAACCAAACCAAACGGTCAGCTCTGGAGCAGTTTTTGTCAATAGTGGCTGTGAAATTTGCAGTGTAAATTCTTTACAGTTGTTTAGAAAAACTGTCTTTTCCTAGTTTTTTACAATATGCTGAAACTTTGGGCCTTATTTTCTAAAATGCTATAAATGGTTTAGATCAACTCAAAGTCATATATTCACTTTTTCACAGTCACAACGGTTTTTTCAGACAGCCAGTCAACAGTAGATTTGACAACGGCTATAGCCCAATCAAACAGCCCTTATATAACAACTATATGGATACTTTTCTTGCCATATACTGACGGTGCTCGAAATTATAAGCCTTGTTCATTTAAGTCCACGAACTCCGAAACCAGATATTTACGTCCCTAAACTTGCTAAAGCGGTTCAGCGAAGGTCCAAGCCTGGTTTTTCTTACTCTTACCGCTTACGTGGTGTGTTGACCAAGCTTACAAGGCGTAGCAGCTGCCCCCTTCTTCCTATACATGTTCGAGACTGATTCAAGCGAGGGCCAAACTGGTTGGCGCGAGAACTTCCATGTTGGTTCAGTTGGTTGTTCAGCATGCATAGCTTGCCATCGACAAGCATGGCAGCGAGCCATCTATTGGGCGATACGGAAAGAGGTAAAGGTGTTGGCAAGTGCTCCTGAGCAAAGGCACCTTGTGGAGCGCCATAAACAGAATCAGTCTCGAAGGGGTAGCCGCAGGGCACCAAAGCGACATTGCGACGACGAAGAAGCAGACGACACAGCGGCGGCATGGAAGACGACATCAAGTTCATCGATTTCTCCGTGCGAATGAACTAGCGCGGTGACACCAATTTCCTTGGGCACCATTGTCGTCTTGCTTAGATCCGCCGCATGCATCCTCGCCTCCGCTCCTAATTCTTCGCTGATGCCTTCAGGATCCAGACATGGAAGCTCATGGCCTGCCTTGGAACACGTGAATCGACGGCGCCAACTCCATCGCCTTGGCCAGAACCCCGCCGCCCCCACCGCATGATGAGGAGATCAAGCAAGCTGCACTAGAGCTCTTCCTTGCCGCACCCCTGATGGCAATAGTGGTCCTTGTGGGTCTCAATGACGAGGTCTGACTTGGTGTTGGCAACGCATATCTCCCCCCTCTTCAATTCCTTTGCTTCTTGGGTCATTTTTCTTCAACGATGTCTCCCCCCTCTTCAATTCCTCTTCTTCTTGGGTCATTTTGCTTCGACAATGAGCACGTGTCTACTACGACGAGTGAGAGTTGCTCCCCCTTCCTTGGTTACAAGAGCGACAAAATCAAGAGCAAATGCTTCTCCAACCAGCTTGCCCATACCGTGTATGATGAAATGTCACCGCCACACTTTCTTCTCCAAGCGCGGTGGTGCTCCCCTCAACCGCCTCTGCAGCTCTCTGGCCTCCTCATTTCTGTTGCTCGATCCCTCTCCATTCTACCATCCAAGGAATTCCACCACCCAAAGGCTCAACGCGCCACCCGAGCACTCTCTCATGCAATAATGTCTGCGCATTTGGACATGTTGCTCGAGTGATCGTAGTAGTCGCTGATATGCTCAACCTCGCAGAGGGGTGGAGCCGTGGAGGCTTCAGAAGAGGAGCTTGCGGTGGCTTTTCGGTGGTTAGAAGTCGTTGGCTGTCATCATGCCGGCAACGGAGAGATCACAAAGATATCGGGGAGAGAGAGGAGAGTACAGGTGAGAGAGAGAACAGTGTGGGAGAAATAAAAGAGAATAGCTGACATGTGGGCCCTGCTGACTAGGATGCCATGTTTGCATAGTCAATGTGCCACGTAAGTAGTCAAAGCCAACGAAACTGGGTTAGGACCTCTTGTGAATCCCTTTAACAAGTGTAGGGGTATAAATATTTGGTTTTGAAGTTCGTGGACCTAAGTGACCGTATCTCGCAAGTTTGAGGACCATGGGTATATTTTACTCTTTTTCTTACATCTACTTGTTATAGATTTTTTTCTTTAGGTCCAAGGGTAGGGTAGAGCTTGTAAATCTGTCCGGTGCATATTAACTTATAGGATCCTTTAGATAGATCATCAAGAGCAATACTAGCTCCTAAGAGCTTATGGTCCTGTGGACCTGGAGCACCATCATAATCCAAGTAAACGAGATATGTTTTCCTTGTACCTAAATCCAAATCTAATCCCTTCAAGCTGGGATAACAATCTAATCTATGTTGTCCTTTATTTAATTCCAATATAGCTCTATCAATTCAATTGATCTTGTAATTGCGAGGATCTGGACTAAAGCAAACATTGGTCGTATTTCTGACTTCTGTAACTACGCCGGCTGTTGTTATGAGAAAATTCCGCGCTATTGCCGACGCTGTGGCTGCTGCATAGTCTGAAGGGAAGAAGTCGCTCCCATGTTTTTTTTTGTCACAAAAAAACTAGGGTCTTGAGAACATCTTTTTAGGGAATAACTGTTTTTGAGAAGTTAGCATAAACTAACTTATTAACAGATGCCAAATCCTCTCTATCTCTTGTTGTATGCTAACGGTTTTTTCCCATTTCAAAAGACTGTATTTAGGGGAGTGCATGTTTTTGATCCATAGACTTTTTACAAAGAGGAGTACTGAAGTAAGGTCCATGTCAATTATATTAGATGTTTACAGTTAATTCATGTTATCATGAAGCTGTACACAATGAATTTTACTTGCATAGTAATGATAGAATATATTTTAATGGCTATTACTAACCTAGGATGGCAAGGAGGAGGTCATCCAAGCATGGTACATGGATGACAGTGAAGAGGACCAGAGGCTTCCTCATCATCGTGAGCCCAAAGAGTTCATTTCTCTCGGCAAACTTTCAGGTCTGTGCATTTGCTGCTCAAATCATTCACTGTAGTTTGTGAATGAATTCTAGTTGAAGTAGTGTTGATAAACCTGCTGGATGCTAAAATGGTGCACATTTCAAATTCCCAGAGTTAGGAATAATAAGCTGGCACCTAAATGCTGATGACTGGGAGAAAGATGAGAACCTCAAGAAAATTCGTGCGGCCAGAGGATACTCTTATGTGGTTTGTCATCAAGCCTTTTTGGCTACTTATTGTTCTGTGTTTCCATATTGAGATTCTAAACAAGTGGCGGAAGCAAACAAGTGTGACAAACATGTGTTTCTTTTCCTTCTGCAGGACATTTGCGACGTGTGCCCAGAGAAGTTGCCAAATTACGAGGATAAACTAAAGAATTTCTTTGAAGAACACTTGCATACTGATGAAGAGATACGCTATTGTCTTGAGGGCAGTGGTAGGTACCTTGGTTATACTTTTTTGGGCATCTAAGATGAGAAAACTAGTAACTGTTTTATTTCCAGTAACAATTTTCATGGTGGCAATCTTTCTATCCACTTTACCTATTTGTTTTTCTTATGTTCGCAAGGATACTTCGATGTGAGGGACCAAAATGAACAGTGGATTCGAATAGCAGTGAAGAAAGGGGGCATGATTGTTTTGCCTGCAGGAATGTATCACCGCTTCACGTTGGACAGTGACAACTACATCAAGGTATCTTTTACTTTCTTCCTTTGTTCCCACCGTGAGTTTTGAGTCTCCTTAACACTTCTATATACTAACTGAATTAAATTGACTGAACTCTGTAGTCTTTTATCAAGCTGTGTGTCATTAATTAGTGATAGCTGCAATTACTTGAATTGGCCAGATAGTGCCTACTTATTTGTAGTTCCACGATGCATAATTCTAACAACTTATTGTCCTCTGTACGGCAAGATGTATTTCTATGTCATATACTATCTTTGTGAGGTCCAACTACCTGACCCTTTCCTTGATAAAATATTTAATATTTTCCATTTCTGTGCTCCATCAAATATGGAACACCATACAGTCTAATATGGAGCTGCGATATTGGTTTTTTTCTTTTCTTACTATGTGTCTGCAGGCTTTGCGGCTCTTTGTGGGAGAGCCTGTATGGACGCCGTACAATCGTCCCCATGACCATCTCCCAGCTAGGTACTTTTGACAGAGTCTTAATATTATTCTCAGTCTTTATGTCCCTTTTCGCCTTACTTCCCACTGATTCCCCTCCCATTCTGTTCTTGACTTATGGAACCGTGTCATGATTTCAGAAAGGAGTACGTTGACAAAATTATCAACAGAGGTGGAAATCAAACTGTTGAAGCTCGTTGATGGCACCATAATTTTCATCCGAGTGAGTCTTCTGTATTACACTCCAGAAATACTGAATAAGATGTGCGGTTGGCTGTCGAAGTGTACTCATACGAACATCCTGTATCAGGCAGTAGTAGTTTGCACAAAACCTGCTTGAAATCTTTCCTGAAACTTCGCATGCCAGTGTTTGTAGTGAATAACGACACCCCACATCCCAGTCTCAGCAAGGGTCTAATGGCAATGAATGCACATGTGGTGTGTGATGATATGATGATTCAAACCTCCCGTCTTAATTTCTGAAAATGTTTATGCACGGTGATTACTGAAAAGGATGCTTGTGTTCATAATCTCCTACCAGACCTTATGTGATTTTGTTTCGTGGCTCACCTGCTGACCTTTTTCTATTAATGGAATGGAACGCGGTGAGGCCCAAATTTCTGTATTGATTGTACTGATGCTACTACTGGTAACCGAAAAGTTCGTGCATATTGGTGAATACTCCGTAGTACTGTGGACTCAACAAACCAGGAAACTGCTAGAAAAATGTATGCTCATAAGGCTGGACACGTGTCCAGTGCGGCCAGTCAAGAACAATTGCCAGTCGCTCTCCCATAAACCATGATGTATCTATTATCATTGCTTAAGTGTGCAGATGCAATGCCTGATACCACTATCAATTACCGAGTGATCATTTCTAGCATCATTTCATGCAAAGAGAAAATTGTTCTCGTAGTGGAGTACCAACAACCGAGACGTGACATGACCACTCGAGAGGCGAAAAAGAATTCAGAGAACCCAGGAAAAAGGCCGGAAGAAGAACGTCTTTTTTTTAAAAATTTATTATCAGCACCCAGAACATCTGATCAGAGCATCGCCTCGATGCAAGTTGCAGCCAATCACGAACTCGGCAACAGTTCGGGGCTCTCGCAAAATGTTGAGAAGACGAGATTCAGATCAGAAAAAAATGGCAGCACAAAAGTTGTCGCCCTCGGCGCTCCCTGCCTGTCGGCTGTCGATTCGTCGTCGCCCACTTGCGCCGGGCGCGCGAACCTCAGCCACATCCATCCCCCCGCGCTCTCTGCGTTCGGCTCCGGCCTCCAGAAGGTTCGGAACCGGGGCCGGCCGGCCACGAACTCGCCGGAAGGCCTAGAACCTTCGGTTTTTGTAGCCTCTCCAGTCGCGCGCCCGCCTCTCCGTACTAGGTATTTATAGGCTCGCACCGGCCACTCTCCCGCGGAGGAGGAAGCAGAGGTTCTTCTGACTGTGCTAGCTCCTTTTGTGGTTCTTGCGGTCTCGTGGTCGCCGCGCTGGATTCTGCCGTTTCCGAGGACCATTCGTTGATCGGAGCAGAACTCATCTGGGGATTGTTGGTTGGTTTGCGGTTCCGGGCGTCAAAATTTCATCTTTGGGTTGTTTGCTGGGCGACGTACCCACGATGGACCAACCGCTGCCGGGTAGAGTGAAGGAGGAATGGCCACCGAGCTCGCCGCCGGAGGAGGAGGGGCCGCCACGGCCGATGGAGGGGCTGCATGAGATGGGGCCGCCGCCGTTCCTGACCAAGACGTTCGACCTGGTGGCCGACCCGGCCACCGACGGCGTCGTCTCGTGGGGGCGCGTCGGGAACAGCTTCGTCGTGTGGGACCCCCACGTCTTCGCTGCCGTGCTGCTCCCACGGTTCTTCAAGCACAACAACTTCTCCAGCTTCGTCCGCCAGCTCAACACCTACGTGAGTCTCTTGTCCTGCCTCCCAAATCCTTTGTGTTACTCACTTGTTCAGTTCATTTGCACTTGTGAGTAGTTGTTATTGTTGCAATTCGTGTCTTGTACTGTGCATTAAAGAGGAGTACCGGTGTTCAGTCTAGATATCTCTGAAAGAATGTGACTTACTTGCAGAAATTCTTTTCTTGGTTTAGATGAATTGCTTGAGCAAGAGACGGCATTTCCTGGTCAGAATGACCTCCGAATGATGGAATATTAAAGCAACAGTGGGTACTCGTGTTAGAATTGTAGATAGGTTTTCTTAGAGCTCGTCTTAATGCAAAGTTTGGTAAATTGTGAAGTAAGAACAATATTCATTGCTGTTGAAGAGAGAGCTCATTGACAGTTGTTTTTTGCATTAGCAGTATGATATTGTGATTTTTTGAAACAAAACATTGTGATTTTTTTTTCACTTGGTGTGAATTTATGTTTAGTTAAGTAGCAAAGAAGCTACTATAAACTAGTATTCTTTGTTCTTGGTCCTGGCTGTAGGAATTAGGATAGCTAGAACTCTTCCCTGCGATAGTTATGCCTTATGGTACTAGCATAAAAGGAGCGTAATTGTGGATGACAGCTTTGCCACGTGTGCCTACTCTAAGCTTCTCGGTTTCAAAGATCAAGAAAAAGGTTGTGGCCAATCCTTTTTGCTAGAGGCATGTTGATAAAACCGTAGTTCCTGAAATGTTAATAATTCAGAAACAGGAGGATGCTGGGAAACTGCGTAGTCTGCACCTCCTTGACAAACTGTTTAATTTCTAACATGCTCTTTCTTCAAGTTCTTACTGTGTAGCTAGATGGATCAAGACACCGGATGAAGCTCCAAGAACCTGCTTATTTGTTCTAGAAGACTCCTTTGATCACCATCAAGCGATATAGTATACTACTATACCTATTCTTCTACTGCTTATAAATTTCATAGCAAAACTATGCGAAACCTACCGTTTGCATATTTTGTGAAATCTGGCATCTTAGTTGTTGAGCTTTGATGTTTCTGGCATCTGAACTTAGCTAACTACAGTTGTCTTATTACCTTCTTTAAGAAAAATAATAATTATGGTTGTTATGTTACTTAAATTGCAATTTGCAGGGTTTTAAAAAGGTCAATCCAGACAGATGGGAATTTGCGAATGAGGGTTTCCTTAGGGGCCAGAGACAACTTCTAAAGATGATAAAGAGGAGGAGACCGTTGTCTTATCTCCCTGCATCACAACAGCACGCCCTTGGCTCCTGCCTTGAGGTTGGTCAGTTCGGATTGGACGAAGAAATTGAAATGCTTAAGCGTGATAAGAACATCTTACTCGCGGAGGTCGTGAAACTATGGCAGGAGCAGCAAAGCATGAGAGCTGACATGCGAGCCATGGAAGAGAGGCTAGAGCATGCTGAGCAGAAGCAGCTCCAGATGATGGGTTTCTTGGCAAGAGCAATGCAGAACCCCGATTTCTTCCTCCAGTTGATCCAGCAACACGATACGATGAAGGATCTTGAGGACACTTTCCCAAATAAACGGAGGAGGTCCATCGACATAGTGCCGTTCCTCGGCCCCAAGGAGACTAGTCGGAGCGAGCAACTTGAGTCGGCGTTCCTGTTTGAGCCGAGGGAATTTGCGGAGCTGGATCGAACTGGATACTCTGAGCTGGAGAATTTAGCACTGAACATTCAGGGGATCGGGAAGGGCACGAAGGATGACAAAGATAGTCTGAAATTGAATCAGGTGAGCAGCGAAACTGAGCTGACTGACGACTTCTGGGAGGAGCTGCTCAATGAAGGAATGAGGGATGAAGCCGGGATGACAGAGCTGGAGAGGAGAAGACCTAGATATGTCGAGGCATTAGTGCAGAGGATGGGTATCTAAGCAATAGAATTCCAAAGTAGAAGGCCGTGCCTATATCAGAATCCATAGCCATCGAATTCGTCCAACCATTGTAGTGATAGTTCTGCTGTATATTGTAGTGCTAGTTTATAGTGATAGAACGATTGTGTTGAGGATCCGGACCGATTGTGCGGTACATGTCCATTGATGTAACATCGACCCTTCATTCTTAATGGTATATATTGACAATTTTTTGCGTTCTTGTGATCTTAGAGCATCTCTAGTCCATCCCCTAAAATCCTTTAATCCCCTAAAAAATTTTATTTAGGGAATTAACACTCACCTAGCCCTTCCCCTATAATCTTTAATTCCTCAAAAATTTAGCTTTTCATCCCTCAAAACTTACCTCTCTTCCCCAAATTTGCTCTGAAAAGAGCAACTCTCCCTAAATTTCACTTTTCCTCACTCTCTCTCGCGCCCCCGACCCGACTCGCGCCGCCGCCGCTCCCGTCGCCGCCAGCGACCCCCCGGCGCTCCCTTCGGTCCGTCCCGGCCCCTCGCAGCCCCGCCTCCCTCCCCCCCCCTACCGTCTCCTCCCTCGCCGGCGCCGGAATCCGCCGGAATCCTCTCTCCCGCCCGACCACGCTGCCGCCGCCGCAACCCACGCCGCCGGCCGTCCGCCGCCCCGATGACCGGGGAAATGGAACCCCCGACCCCTGCCGCACCTCCGGCCACCCTCTCCGGCGCCGGAATCCCGCCGGCGGCGGCGAATTCGGCGCTGACCGCACCGAAGCGCCGCCGGTGAAGAAGAAGAAGGCCGTGGCGCGGCCTCCGCCTCCCCCTCGACCTCCCGCGGCGCCGACGGCCGCGCCGACACCTCCGGCGACCGCGCCGCCTCCCCCTCCTCCTCCGACGGCCGTCTACTGATAATGGTTCCGACGAGCTCCCGAGCGAGGACGAGGCGCTCGACGAAATGCCCGAGAGGCATTGTTTTTTTCTTTCTTTTTCTTTTTGTTTTGCAATGATTCAATTGAATGATGAATGATGTGATGCATTTGTTTGGAATGTTTGTGCAAATTTTTGGAAGAAATAGCAAAAGAAATTTTTTTAGAGGATTAAGTTTTAGAGGAAGGGCTAGGTGCACTAAAAGTTTAGTGTCTTATATATTGGGGATTAAAGGATAGGGGGAAGTTTAGGGGATTATAGGATAGGGGAAGGGCTAGAGATGCTCTTAGCTCACGCTTGCGTCTGTTTGCATCATGAATGATTGTTCTTGGTTTGGAGTTTGCAAATTGAGGTTTTTACAGTATCTACGTTGTATTTTTATCCGGTTCCGTTCTTCGCGAGGTGTGTCGATCAGTGATGTGTATCTGATATCTGAAGTTGTTTTGGTTGGTGCCGGTATGTAATGCATCCGTCTCTTGTGCAAAGGACACAGCCGATGTGGAGACTTCAGACCTAGACAGCTAGTCTTTAACACCAAAAATGTTGGGAGGAGCATGTCGTGTTAGTTAGCACCTGAGAGGATGAAACAAACCAACTGAAGCTATCAGTACTTTGAAACAGGTAGGATTAGGAATCGCTGAGTTGTGCCGGTACCGTGGACGCGCACTGGACCGTCTGGAGTCTGGACGCTGCGCTGCCATCGGTAGCTAGAGGTGCATGGAGTAACCGGTACGTACCCACGCGGCGGCCACACCCAGCGCGGGTGGCTATCATACACGGCACCGGACAAGTCCGATGGCCCATCCACACCCGTTTTGCACTGACGCACGCACGCACCGGTGCTCGCCGCTCCATACAACCACAGACCAACAACATGAACCGGTACGTGCAGCCCAACAACCACATGCAGCCATGCCCATTAAACTGTAAAACACCGGCGACGGCGACTGTCGATTCATGCGTCGTGCAGGACGGACCGCCAGTCAGTGCTTCTTGGCTTGACCTCCTTCCTGTCTATTTAGATTCGTTTCGACAGAGCTTAGGCACGATAGGGGAGAAAATGCTCTTGTTTTGGGAGTAGATTTCTGATATCAAAAGCGAGAGGCAGGGTACTGGTCATATGATCTTGTTAGGCCACGCTGGTTTCAATTCACAGGATGCGTGCTAGCTAGCTCTTTTGTCTTTGGTGATCAGCAGCTCAGCACGCGCATGTATACACCAAACAAGAGCACCCGTCAGATGGTGCATGAGACCATGTCAGATTGATCAACCCGACCCTAGTTTGTTTCTCACCATATAGCCAGTGATACTACTATGCTCAACCCAATCCGTAGAGCATGCTTCTATATTATAAATATCGAGCCATTGCCAATTGAATTCTAACACAACAAAGATAATACGAATAATCATGTGATAAACTAGATAATGAATCAGGAACCTATTCTAGATATGGTCGAATATGTCTTCTGTGAGAGCGGGCATAATTAGCAAATCTCGACGACGCCATTCCTTTCTCTTTACCTGTAACAATATCCCGGATCTCCTGCAAACCGGCGACAACAACGGCCAAAAGGGCACACAGTTAAGCCTTACAATATATTTCACATCTCAGCATCCGACGAGTCTCATCTGTCCTCCATGCTCACTCATGGCCAAAAGGGCGACACGTACACACGAATTTCACTCCAAAAGAGTTAACCAGAATTAGGCGTGGGGATGATGCATGAAAGTGCCTCCAGCGCATGCAAACCTTTTGGAAAGGTCCACCCATATGTTAATATATAATCTTGGCCTGCAGCGGCATGATATGGTGGTGGGTGAGCGAGCATGCCTGCCGTATTCTCCTTTCCCTCTCCCTTCCCTGGGACCACCCTAGCTATCTACCTTCCAATTATTCTCCCGCATCAGCTTTTGTAGCTAAGTACAAACAAAACATTAGCGAGGAAAAGAGCTCCATAAAAGCCCTAATCACCCGAACGCCCTACACCAACATCACACGCCCCCATGCTCTCTCCCCTTCTAATTATTAATCCCCGATCTTCTTCGCTTCGTTTGTGCACCACGAGTAGATGAAGCTGCCAGCATGATCTGAAAGCATATGTTGATCTAGCTTGGTGATCATCTTCAGATCAGTTACATGGGAAACAAAGTAATCAGATCATCTGGCAGATTCATGTTCTCATGGCAGCACACCAGCTCGATCGATCGATGAAACCCTAGAGGCGGGTTGACGCTTCTTCCCAGCAAGATCGATCTACAAGAGAAACAACGAGGCCAGGGCAAGATTTTCACGCATGTGTAAATTCAGCAGATCCACTCCTTGTTTAAGCAAAGAAAGGTTAATAGGGTTTTCATAGGGAGGAGAATACATGCATATACAGTTCGATGATGATCTAGATGTATGTTGCTATAATATTCTTACTTGATTTTCTTGTTTACAGTGCAAGCATGTACTTTACGATTATACAGATAAAATCTTAGACCAAAATCTGATAATTTTGATGGCGCGATTTGATTTATGCATCTTAATTAGCTCTATATGTTTCACCATTTTAGCAGCCATGGACACCAGAAGGAACCGCAGGGATCTGATTAGATCAATCAAGCTATGATCAGGTAACAAATCACTATCTTCTCATGGTGTCCCAGGCTCCGAGCCCGTGACCAAACAGGATTAAATAACCTATTCACTGATCAATATATGCGTGCGATATGCATACATGTACTAGTATAGATATGCTTCAATTTCAGAGACAAATATAATGGTGATTTTGAACGTTCATGTGATCTATTAAACTATAGAGTTCATGAATTGCAATAATTTCATTTGATATTTTTTTACTATGGTCCACTTTAAAGTATTTCAAAACATTCTGATCACTTCACATATGTACAGTCCAAAATTTCCTAGAATAACAAGTCTTTTAGGCTACATTTTTGTATACCGTTGCATAACTAACGATCACCTCACAATATTCATGCGGTGCTATCCTACCTCATTTATGAAACGATCATTGTGATATTAGAGAAAATATTTATCCATATTTTCTATAAGCTTCTTCTCCGAAAAGACGAATTGGTCAGTTAAAATTGTTGAAATATATTTTCATCATTTTTCCATCAGCTTAAACTTTTAGGTGAATTATTTCGGTATATACAATTCAATATGGTATTAGGGTCAAGAGGTCTTGAGATTTAGACCCGGCCAACGCAATATTTATAAAAATATTTACGTCCTATATCGACTCCACGTCTAAGACTAAAGGAGTCTAGACCTGGGGAGTGGGGGTATGTTGAATATATTACCATAATTTCTATCAGTTTAAACTTTTAAATGAACTAGTTCGGTATATATAATTTAATAAGAACATCGAGTGACGTGGTGGCTTGTAAAATTTCCAGCATGGGATCTTCTTTTGGCCCAGGGAGAGAATTGAGTATACAGCGCGTTCGACAAGTAAAGAAAAGGATGAAGTTATCCAGAAAAAAATTGTATTTCCCATTTTTTCCCCTATATGTATTTACTGAGTCAAGGGGAGCCAAAGTTTCATATTCGAAGATATCAGATATAGGATACTGAGTCATACAAATATATATAAAGCTTGGTTAGGTACATAATGTTTCCTCCTGAAAAGCACATATGCACGGACCAATAGTATGGATCAACAAATTTATATCAAGGATATATGATGTGCTAATGTGCTTCCTTATTTTCTTTGAGAACAGTACAATATTGAATTCTGCTATATACTGCATGACCCGAAGTTTTTCATCTAATCGAATGCCCCTGGATGATGTATGTATGCCCCCAAAGCAAATGCGAATTTCTGATACAGTATCGACCTCTTCTAGGCATGTTCAATCAGTTAGTATATTAATTAGCATTATACTCTGATTGGTGAGAGATATTAGTATCTCTCTCCCTTTTTCTCCTTGCTCAGATGCATCATCGATCTGTTACTCGGCAACATATTGGCCTAACTCTTATTTATACCGTACAGGTACAGCAGTATTCTTCTGATCATCTCCTCCCTTTGTTGCCTTGCATCTGCATATATGATTATACATGCATACATCTAACGTCAAACTCAAGCTATCTCTCCATCATGTCCACACTTCGTCATCCATGGTAAGGTCTTTTCCGAGCACTGACGTGATTCAGTTGACCTCATGAGCCGCGACGTCGTGGATCACTTGCACAGTTGCACTTCCATGCGACTGTGCCACTGCCACACTGAGCAAACCTTTTGATATATGCTTTGCTTTTACGTTGGAAGAATTAAACCAACAGGGCCATAAGACTTGTAAGCATAACCATGAAGGGGACTGCCGGTTACATGGCGACCACCGAGTAGAGAGATGCACATCCTGTGGCAGGCAACCAATTGCCCGTCAGATCACACCATCAGCTAGAGAACACAGGCAAAGAATCAACAACCCAGAATGGTAAATGTTCCTCTTGACATGCATTTGGTTACCTTTAAAAGTGAATACTTTTCTTTTTACGAAAGTCCCGTGAAATTCGAACGATCAAGGGTGCTAAACAGATCTCCACTTTTCGGCGTATTTTTATCTCAATATAAATATACTAAATTACGTACAGTAATCAGTTCATCTAAAAATTCAAACAAAAGAAAGAAAGTCGGACATTAAACTCCGAGAAACGATGAACACTATTTCTGTTGAACTCGTTTGTGATGGTCCCGATGAATGGATAGAACGCGCGTAATATTATTTGAGGAGGCCCACACATGCATAAAGAACATGTAGATATCGCCAATAATTATGCATGGGACTACGTACAGTCTGCGCTCATCGAGTCATCATGCGGCCATCAGAATTGCGATAAGTCTGCAATCTGAAAAGCGCATATATCCATCTATCTTGTTCGATCCCAGGATTAGTATAGTACGTAGCAGCCAAAAACCAAGCAGGCATATTCAGTTATTCACTTCATTTATACTTCAATTTAGTATTATAGATTTTCTATACAACGGATTACGATAAGATAAAAAGTATTTGCACATAGCACCGGATGAGATTATCGCTCACCTATCACAGTGCGTTATTAGGATTACATTCCTTGGTTTCAAGGGTCGACTACCAGTTATCAAACAGTTGGATCGAGGACATGTAAGTGGTTTCACACACATGACAGCCTAGTTAGCACAAAGAATAAAAAGAATTTAAAAAATAAAAATATTATGAAAAAATAAGATTTTATTTATCTAAAAGTTATTTTAAAATATTGGGAAAAATCAAAATTTCTGAAGAAAGAAATGGAAACTTTGGAAAACTGAAAAGAAAAAGAAAAAGTTGAAACAGGAAAAAATTAGAAGTATTCTAGAAAAACTCAGAGATTCGAGAAAACTCACAAATAACTTAGAAACATTCATGAAATATCATAAAAATAATGTTTTCTCGAATTTCATGGTTTTTCAAGAATATTTCTAAAAATTTCCCCTTTCCTTATTTTTCAAAATTTTCCATTTTTAGTTCTCAATTATTAGTTACTTTTATGGAATATTTGACTTTTCCTAATTTTATTAATAAATGTTCAGATTTTTTAATTAAAAAACTCTCTTTAATCAATTTGTAGATACTTATAAAAAGCCATTTTTATTTTTGCTTACTTTTCTAAAACTTTTCATTTTTGAATATTTCTGTTTTTATGCTGACTGGCTGAAACGTGCAAAACCAACGTCAAGTCTTTGAAAATTAAGGGTAAAATTTGTCTGATTTCATAGTTTAGGGACTAGATTCAGTTAATGATTGAGAGATAAAATGGACTTTTTAAATATATTATCCGCATTCGAAGTTGGATAGCGTCATCACTTGACGTGTCTTCAGCCCTACTCAAGAACTTCGCCTGCACGATGGTATCATGCCATCATGGTGCCACTTCAGTAGCCCGTCTTCTCTGTCGGAAAGCAGCTAAGCAGCTTCATTCAAACAGCTACGCATGGCATGCGGTTCTTTCAGTTGCGTTGCGCACAACGATCACGGCGAAATGGAACGAAGATTTTTGAGAGGTGAATCCGGTGACATCCAACGTGTTGTTTTGATCAGATCTAGCTTCCACTACAGCAATGCTAATCCTCAATCCATGCTTGATTTCGCTGGTTCAGAGGAAGCACCGAACTGGAACGACGCTCTAAACGCAACGTGTTCGGGGAAATTACACCATGACATCTACCTTCCACCAAAGTTGTTTTCGTGGCTCGATCCTTGACACTAAAGGAATCAAGGTGAAACTCAAGGAATGCATTATTATCTATAGCAAGTTTGTAAACGGAAAGCAAGTTCTTGCTAATATGTGGAACATGCAAAATGTTTTTTGTAAAGGACAAGAGGAGCCAAGAATTGTAGAATTGCCAATGTATGAGATGGGAAGAGATGTAACGTTTCCCACCTGGACCTGATCGTTACCCTTGTAGCACTCATGAACGCTTAGCCGGTCTAGGTGGCTTATTAGATGATCCATGGCACCCGTGTCGGCATACCAGTTCGTGTCCACCATGTATGAGTCAGTGGAGGATGATGCATGGCCCTCCATCTTGGTCTCGGGTTGGTAGGTGTTGTCGAAGCGAACTGAGGAGCATCATGACCATACTTGTCACATATTTGACAAGTTGATTTGCCTCCATGCCCTGAGCCATTGCCACATCTTGAACCATTATCGCGGTCACCACAGCCTCCCCCGTGATGGCCGCCATTGCCAGTAGGGTTGCCATGACCGTGTCCATGTTCACGGCCAAATCCTCCTCGATGACCTGTCACACCTTGTTTTTCCGAAACTCAAAATTAGGGCTTACAAAAACTTTGTTGCTAATAATGTCAACTTAAGGGCACCTAACTAAAACTTTTTGTTCAAATCATGCGGGTGCTAAAGCTTAAAAGCAGTGCAAACCAAAAAACCTCCACCTCGTTCCCCTTCCCTTACCGGCAAGTGGGTGATTCCTTGTCCCTGCTTTTCTCGATCCCTGTTTTGTCATGACCCTAATTCATCCCGGAGCCCTAGCCAACAAAAACCCAAAAACCCTACCTACCTAGATTTATATCTATGTCTCCATGCATGGCTACTCGATCTTGCATTCCTGCCATGAATACATCTTCAACCCTAACCCCTTGACACCTCTTTCCCTTTTGTCTTGTCGGTGGACTTTGGACCGGCATCCAATGCTAAGTGCCCACAAGGTACCTTTACGACGTTGAACATATGTATGGAATGGACACCTCCCTTATGCCTTACCCTTCTCCGATTAACCTTCTTATGCCTTAGTATGGAGATATGCACGTATATACAGCCTTCATATATATACGCGTATATGCAAACATTAATTCCTTCTTTTCGAACGACGGGTCAAAACCCTAACTCGACAATGTGACCTTAACCCTTTCTTCCTAACTAGATCCTTACATTCATGTTCTCTTAATCTCCATTAATAGCTTGTGCATGAGGAAACTACACCGGTGTAAACATCACCGAACCCTAAATGCCCTGTGGCACCTTTCTGCCCTCGGCTCTTATGCTGTCTATTCAGACCCTCATGTATATATATACACACACGTATAATCCTGTCTCAATTTACACCTTGGATCTACCCTTGCCATAAAACCGAAGTTACTCTTGCTACCCTTCATGCCATTGCTCAAATGCCCCAAAACCCTAATCCCATTATCTCCTGATAATCGGGTGAAACCCTGATCCTTCTGAGCCTCGAACAACTCCAAATAAATTATGGTGATATCTCATGGTGTCCTCCACCAACTTCTAAAATAATATGATGAAGTAAATTGCAAAAATTTCGAATTAAACTAAATTTCGAGTTGAGGCATATTTAAACCTTGAACTACAACCCCTATAAATAATCCTCAGAAAAATCACAATAAATTTTGCAAGAATATTTACATATATATTAATCCCCATATGCAATAATATATAGACCCCCAATTAAAAAATTCCAAAATAATTTAAATCTTGGTTTGAGCCATTTTTGAAATTTGGGTGAAGCCCTAAGTTGAAGCTTCATAAAAATCCCCAAAATTTTTGGACACATCCTCTTATAATAGATAGCTCAAATCCATGCTTGACCGCCCACACCATTTTCAAAAATTTCAATCCAAGTTTTAGCCAATTTCGAAATAAGCTTAATTCCAACTAATTTGAATTTTTTTGTGAAGCTTTCTCTTTGCAAGTTCAATCCACTTTTGCAATAAAACTTCATGTATTTTTTCTCACAAAACCCTTTCAAAAATTCTATGAAAACTGAAATATTTTCTCTATGTTTCCTGTTTTGCTCCTTGTTGAATTTCTCTCACCCTTCTGCTAAATCCATTGTACCAACCATCCAACCCTTGCCTCGCTGCTAATGGGCCATGACCCCACTCGTCACCTCCTTCTTCCCCAACTCCCCTTCTTCTTCTTCCTCTCCCATTCTCCCTCCTCTCTTCTACTGAGCACAAGCACTGCTTTCCCTGCCACCACCACCTCCACGGCAAAATCGGTGCCTAACATCCTCTACCCACTTGTGCTGTTATAGCGTTGCACTACTACAGAACACACAATTACAGTCGGCTCAAAATTTATTTCTCAGCTGGTTTACCTTCTGGCTGTAGAGAAAGGGTGCTAATAATATGAATTATCTCAGCCGGTTATAAAATTGACTGAGATAACAACTTCTTAGCCGGTTAGAAAGCAAACCGACTGAAATATTATACTATCCCAGTCGGTTCCCAACGAAAAATTATATCTCAGTCGGTTTTCTAGCCGAACCGACATAAGAGTAAACTTTTGTAGTCGCTTTTTACACGGGAACCGCATATCTCAGTCGGTTTCCCCAGTTCAATAGGCAACGATGAAGGCGATATTTGTTGGTACAGGGCAGGCAGAATCTAAGTTTCTGCCTGCTTTGAAATAGAAATTGCAATTTATATACCCAGATTCTCATAATCCCCAGAACACATTTCACATCCAACTTTAATTCATAATAGAGATTCATATTGGCATCATATTTCAATTGACAACTAAACACAAATGAAAGTATATAGAAATTCAATATTTACATCACAACATCCATCACATGTTTTGAGGAATTTGCAACAGACTGAATGCAAGTGACAACTAAACATCGATCCTTTGATTCAAAACAATTATCTTAGTCGTCGGATCCGTTGTAGTAGAACTCGCCTTTTGGATCAATGACGCTATTAAGAAGGAAACGCGCCAAGTCTTCTCGAATCCTGGCTAGATCCGTCTTTGGCAATTCCGTCCGTGCAATAGTAGCAACCTGTCGTTATGAAGATCATACTGATGCTAGATAGAAGATAAATAAAAAAATCGTAATGATAATTAGCATACCTCAGTAACTGAGTATTTGTTCGCGGAAGCTCGAGATATGAGAAGGTTCATCTGGTGGCCAACATAGAAGCCACACAAATTGCTAAAATTGGGTTGCTGGTGGCACTGCAAAGATATATATTCCCTCGGTATGTAGTTCTATAGAATCGATACCATGGAGTCTAAAAGTGTGCGACAGGATACATATCGGAAAGGAGAAGTGGTGGTATAACTTATGAGGGGCCCCCACATCATCCTTTTTCCCCACGCGATTACAAAATATTTGGTACGCTCTGAATCGTGGAAGAAAATCCGTAATTATACCAATGACCTATTACCATGGAATTTCATGAGGTAATTTGTTTACTTATTGATAACTTTGCTGACCCTCTTGAAGTCGGTCATGTTTTTGAGGTATGAATCCATATAATACACCTTCTTGATAGGGAGTATGATAACAATAAGGATCCAACAGAAGCTAAATGGTCATTAATCCCAAGTTAGTTAATGATGCGCTGAAGGTGCGAAATAAACAAGTTTGAGACATTAACAAGTTTATAGCACTTACCTTTTGTTGAAAGGATAGAGGATGAATTTCTTATGCTGGCTGGCCTCCATAAGATCGATGATGTAATCCTCGACAACCTTTTCAACACCATCCATGGATTGCTCGGAGGCAAGGTGCGGATCGACGAATCCTATTGGTTCATTTGCTTCTCTTGCCTTGATAGAAGCGAACCTACATATACACGAGGGAAGAGTTCCGTATTATAGTAAATTAAATGGAGCATCATTGTAAGAACTTATAGTGTGAAGCATCTCACGAGGCCTGCGTCCAAGGCACTTAGGTTGTACATAAGGAACAAGTCCTCCCAAGTCACGACGAACAATCGACCTTTATCATGGAGGAAGTGCTCACGTTCGAACCTGCCAATGATGCTATCGCTCCGCTGATTCTTGGGTTTCTCAAATTTGGCCAAGTAATAGTTGTGCAACGCAGCGCAAGCCCAGCCAAGTTCAGACATCATCTTTTTGTGATTCTTGACCATCGACTTCCTAGGCTTGTATGTCTGGACAGTCGGAGCACTAGGGAGTCTCCCTCCAGTGGCATATATCACGGCTATTTCTTCGATGGTCATTTCTTGGCTAGAAGCTACCTTCATCAAGTCCTTTCCCTTGCCATGCTTTGGTGATGCTCTTGGGACACCTCTTCAGCGATTCTTATGTTGTCAGCTCAAGCTGTCTTGGTGACAGCGCCGCTATCACAAGAGGCGAGAACATCAAAGGGACCACTGGTTCATCTGATGGTCGCGGCGAAACCTTCTTAGTCGGCCGCGATGCATCGAGAGAGATGTCCTTCTTGGGCCACTGGATGAACATCCCCTTGGCTTGATCTAGAGTTAAGATCTCATTGTTGGGTGGAATCGGGAGTTTCAGCTTGCTGAAAGTGTCGTTAACCCCATCGATGCTCATCTTTGCGTACAAAGGGTCTATGGGGGCGTTATGTATCCTCTGCTCTCCCGTTGCTAGGAACACTAGCCCCCAAGCGGCATCCACAAGATCATCCATGCCCAACAACCTAACTTGAATCGTGCATCTCGTGGGAGCCTACATAAGAAAGCGTTTCAGCCAACAGGCCACAAACAATCTTATGTGGAACGATTTTTTAAGGTACATCAAGAATACCTCGATCTCATCACAGGGGAAGGTAGAAGTTGTATCTTCCTAGCGAGTAGTGAGGTCGATCGACGAGCAGCTACTGCGTCGAGCCCCAGGACTGGCAGCAACTGACTGTTCTTGTCGTGGAGTTAGAATCCACTCCGCTCTTTAGTCCCGAAGTATCTCTTGCTTGAACTCTTCGTGCTTGCGTTATTCTTCAACGGCTTTCCTCACCCTTTTGCGTTCGTGCTTCGTCTCCAAAGCCTAGGAGAGTCCATATTTGTGGGGAACGAGGGAACCTACACCTCTCATGCGACTTGGGTGCTCGGGGTTTCCCAAGCCCTCTTCGAGTACATCTCCTACGAAGGTGCCAGTCTGGGATGACGCATCAAACTCCAGCTGAAAAAAACGAGAATTATTTGTTACTACAATTGGTATAATTGACAAGTCGTTAGTACGAGTATGGCGGGATTTATATCTCACCAAACGTCTGTACACTTGTGCGTCAGTTGGATTCTCAAATGTTGGGTCGCCTGAAGCCGATATTGATGCAGATGCCCTAGCTCTTACCCAGGCTTTGGTCCTCGCATCCGTGATGTTCGCAAATCTGGGAGGGGCATCCGATTGCGATGCATGCTCATCCTCCCTTTCCCATCTCTTCTTCATTCCTGTGTAGCCGGTAGTCCCTAGACGGTGAGGGTGCTTGTTTCTCTTAGAGAGCTCTCGGTTTTGTTCACTCTTCAGCTTGAATTCTTCCGTCGTCTTCATCCTGACGAACTCATTCCAAACCTCAGGAGTAATCATCGGCCACTTCTGAAAAGGTCCACCTCGGCATACATGTACTCGTTGACGAGGGTAGTCTTCTAGTTCTTCCAAGCCTTGCACGCTGTCATCTTAGCAGCCCGCTCGATACGAGCTTTCCATTCTTCGAGGAAGATGAAATATCCCAAGATTTCCCCCGAAATCGTAGCGAGCTGGTCTGTTCCTACTCTCTTCCAACTTTCTAAAGTGATTGGGACCCGCTCTCTTACTACGATCCCGCAGACCGTGGAGAACTTCCTCCTTGCGTTCTCAGGCTCGTCTGGTGCCCCTGAGTCATGCAAGTGTGTGACCGTGTACTTCGCATCCAGTCTCTTTGACCGTTCCTTCCTTCTCCTCGACGGGCCTTTTTCTTAGGCCCGGAGGTGCTGGTTGTGTCGCCGGACGGCCTAGGTGGCGACGGCGACTGAGAGTCGCCATTGTCCGGCGATCTTGGGATAATAGAGGAAAAGTGTATAAAATTTATTTACTCTTATACTAATTAATATAACCACCAATATTAGCAAGCTTCTAGTTCCTACATATCGTTGCATGAAATAAAATAACCATCTACACTAGCTTCATCAATTCAATAATAGGAGACTAGTTTCATCAATTCAATATACATAGCAAGCTTCTATGGCTTCAAATGCAAAAATTCTAACCATATACTAGTGAATATCTACTACATAATCATCTACTCATAGAGACCATTTTCTAAATATATCAAAATTGGAACCCTAAAATAGTGCTATAAATAGTGCTCACAATTTGTTACTTTAAATTGAAACCCTAATACAGTACTAAATTGGACACCCTTAAAATTGAAACCCCACTGATAACGTCCAAAGGAGTAGAATGCATAACGGCAAGAGGCCATGCTAAATATTCAAAACATATTTGTCGTAGCCCTCAGACCCTAATAACAGTACATACACAAAAGGCCCTCCATTTCAAAGCAATGCACGTCCGAGAGGAAAAGTTTTTGCTTATTAACCACATTCAGTTCTCTATTGCATTTGACTATATAGTCTGAATTTGAGCCTCTAAAGAAAGTATTTTGTACATGGGAAGAGGTGGCCTTGGTACCTTGTGTCCCGGACCGGGAGGAAGTAGCAGCGGCATCGGGATAAACGAGAGTGCCGAGCATCAGGCGACGGAGGCACTAGCTAGGGCACCACATCCGCTGTACGACCCTGGCGAAGGCGGTTGCTTGGGAACTTGGTCCGGCTGTCGGGGAGGCCCATACTCGGGGACGCCCGACGGTTGAGGCTGCTCGAGCAGCGCTGGTTCGGCGGTTGCGGTGGGTCTTGCAACACAATGCTGAGAGATCGAAAACTGGAGAAGTGCTAGAGGCCGGGAGACGAATTGTTTTTTATTGACCCAAGTCATCACAGCCTGTTAACTCAGAGAAACCGACTGAGAAACAATACCCCAGTTGGTTCAGTCAACAAAACCGACTAAGATAATATACTATCTCAGTCGGTTCGTTCAATAGAACCAAACGAACCGACTGGGATAATATACTATCTCAGTCGCTTCGGTCAGCAGAACCTACTGGGATAATATACTATCTTAGTCGGTTTGGAAAGGAAACCGGCTGAGATAATATACTATCTCAGTCGGTTTGATAGCCTGGAACCGATTGTAATATGCTTACGCAACCAGTTAGCTGAGTGAACTGACTTAGATTATAATACATGCTGCCTGCACTAAAACTCTAAAGTTATTTTTTTATTTAAGTTGTTGGCTTTTTAATTGAGTTATTTTATTTGTAGTTAAGTTATTTTTTCATCGTATTCTAATTGTTTTGTGTGTACAAAAGTTATTTTCTTTGAATTAACTTCATAGAACATATATGATTATTCTAAATCATAGGAAGTAGTACTATATATCATTAATATCGGAAGTTATGTTACAAAATAATTCCTTCTTGATGATCACTTTGTTTATAGGGAGCAGGATCATGCCGCAATTTATCTTCGACCCTTGTTCCATTATCGGGGGCTGGGAACTCATCGATTTTGTTGTAATCTTCCTCATCCACCACATGTTCAACTCCAACAATACTCCTTTTTAGGGCATTACTACGTGTCGCTTCTTGTTGGATGGATCGATAATGTAGAAGACTTGATGAACTAGTTGAGCGAGGATGAAAGGTTCATTTTTGTAGGCGACACGTTCAAGGTTCACGGTGGTATGGCCTTTGTCGTCAGGTATCACTTGTTTCTTATTGACCCAGCGGCAACGAAACAATGAGATTTTAAAATTTTTGCCGTAGTCAAGCTCCCAAATCTCATCTATGTACCCGTAGTATAGTTGTTTTTTGCTATCTGTTTCGAGAGCTTCTACACAGACACCGCTATTCTGCACCGTGTTTTCATATCTTGTTCTTTTGTGTAAAAGGTGTATCCATTGATTTTGTACCCTTTCCATGTAATGACCGACCATGCTGGGCCTCTAGCTAAATATGACAATGCACCACTTGATGGGAGTTCACGGAATCGCTCTTTGAACCATTCATTGAACTCGCAGTTGTGATGTTTTATGATCCAATCATTTGCACGAGTCGGATTTTGTTGACGTAGAATGTCCTTGTGTTCATTCATATATGGTCCCTACACCGAGCAACCTGCCCTCATGGCGAGATCGAGGCACGCCTACTGGTTGAAGACGGGACATGTAATTAACACAGAACTCAATGACCTTTTCTGTTGTGTAGCCTTCGATGATACTGCCCTCAGGGTGAGATCGATTCCGAACATAGTGCTTCAGAATTCCCATGTAGCGTTTGAATGGGTACATGCTGCGAACAAGCATAGAGCCGCACGTCCTTACTTCGTGCACTAGGTGGACTATGAGATGAACCATGACATCAAAGAACGACAGAGGGAAAAACATCTCGAGCTCGCATGGAGTCTTCACCACCCCATCTTTCAGACCATCTAGTTCATCAAGGCTAATGACATTCTTACAAAGTGTGTTAAAGAAACCACACAGCTTCGTGAGAGTCCACCGCACATTTGGTGGAAGAAAATTCCTAATTGCAACCGGGAGCATCTGTGTCATAAGCACATGACAATCATGTGACTTTATGCCAATTAATTTTAGATCTTCCATGAAAATAAGTCTCTTGAAGTTGGCGGAGTAGCCAGATAGAACCTTGATACCATGCAAGCAATCACATAACTCAGTCTTCTCTGGCTTGGAAAGGGTATAACAAGCAGGCAGAAGGAACGTCTTTCCGTTTGCTTTTTTTTACGGTCTAAACTCTGGTCAGATTCCAATATCTTCCATGTCTAGCCATGCATTCAGACCATCTTTTGTTTTTCCATGCATGTTCAATAAGAGGCCCATTATGCTATCGCACACATTCTTCTCTACGTGCATCACATCGATGCTGTGATGGACTTCTAGATGCTTCCAGTAAGGGAGGTCCCAGAATATTGACCTCTTCTTCTAGATAATCTTCTCAACGGGCTTCATTTTCTTCGTTGTACCTCGCCTTTTAAACATCCCCTTTCCAAGCATGACTTTCAGGTCTTTAACCTGATCGGGATCTCGGTGTTGCTAAAAATATGTGGAGCTGAGCCTTCATCAACGGTTTCATCGAATTCATGTCTCATCCTGCGGTAACGGTGATCCCTTATAAGGAACCTACGATGACGCATGTACACCATTTTCTTAGAGTGTTTTAGCCACCTGCTTGCTATATCAACAAGGCATTGAACACATGCATTGCTCCCTTTAATAGTTCCCCCCAAACAGTTACCATTGGCAGAATAATCATTGACGGTAATGAATAACCTGCAGCATAACGTGAAGTTTTTCTTTAAGTGTGCATCCCATACCTTTACGCCTTCATCCCAAAGAAGTTTAAAATCATCCACTAATAGGAAAAGTACACATCAATGTCGTTACCAGGTTGTTTCGAACCTTGGATAAGTATTGCCATCATGATGTACTTACTCTTCATACACAAACAAGGTGGAAGGTTATACATGCATAGATACACGGGCCAAGTGCTGTGTCAGCTACTCATGTTGCCGAATGGGTTCATTTCATCAGTGCTCAGCCCGAACCTTACATTCCTCGCCTCTTCGCCGAACATAGCATACCTCCTGTCAATATTTCTCCACCGTAAAGAATCTGCTGGGTGTCTCAACATTCCATCATCTGTACGCTCATCTGCGTGCCAACGCATCAGTTTGGCCTCCTTCGGGTTCGCAAATAAGCACTTCAAATGGGAAATTATGGGCAAGTATCAGGCAACCTTAACAGGAGTCCCCTTCCTCACCTCTATGCTTTCCTCGACATCATCACCATCAATCTTACGCTTATATCAAGAAGCTTTGCACACCGGACATGCCTGCAAATTCACGTACTCTTTACGGTATAGGATACAGTCATTCCTACAAGCATGTATTTTCTCTACCTCCATTCTCAAAGGGCAAAGAACCTTCTTAGCTCTGTATGTTTCCCTTTGGAAGCATGTCCCCTAACGTGTTAGGAGCGACGAGAAACTCTTACCAGTCCATCCGCTGCTGGCCTTCAATTTTAACAGTTCCAGAACGCCCAACAATTTTGTGAACTTGCAGCCAGGGTACATTGGTTTCTCCAAGTCTTCCAATAAGCAGACAAATTTCCTGTACTCCCGATCATTCTCACAGTTTTCTTCAACATCTCGGACCATCTGATCTAACTCGTTGTCTTCATGCGACGACGTGTCGTCTTGCGATGCGTCCTCCTGTGACGCACATACATCATCACGCGTCTGCTCAAGAGGTGTGCTATTGACAGTATCAGCCACGTCGTTTCCTTCATCCATGTTTGCCGGACCTTCCTCTACAATGTAATCTTCACCGTGGCTGGTCCAACATGCGTACCCCATCATGAATCCTGTCCTGATCAAATGTGCTTGGATCTGTGCAAGGTTTGTGAAGCTCTTCAAATTTTCACAATGACAGCATGGACAGCTGATCCACGTCTCCCCTGTGTTCAAACTATACTGTTCGCTACACGTAAGTATGCCGAGACGCCTTCGATGTACTCATTGCTAGCACGATTCTCAGCATACATCCACCATCGATCCATCTATAAAAACATGCAAATTTTATTAAATTGAGCAAGAACTATCAAAATATTATGTGCCACAAAATTTCGTGAAAATTATCATAAAATTTGGCAACACCCCAACCAACCTATATCAAGTGTACCAAACAATGGACACCTGCATTGAAGGCTCAGCTGGCAACTTCGGACAGCATTTATGGATGTTGAATAGCATCATCTGAGTCGGTTCCAGCGAAACAATTGTCCCAAAGTTATCTCAGCCAGTTGGGAAAAGGGAACTGGCTGTAAAAGTTCACTTACCTCAGCTAGTTTTACTGGTCCAACCGCCTGTAATACTATCACAGTCAGTTTTCCACTCTGAACCGGCTGAAGTTAGATATTATCTTAGCCGGTTCATTCTTTTCAATCAGTTTTTTCACACCAACTGACTGAGACTTGAGTTCTTACTGTCGGTTTTGCTTGCACCGGCTGAGATCTGGGGTCCAGGAAACCGTGTTCTATAGTAGTGTTGGCCACCTAACCCCTCTACTCATTTCCCTTCTCATTTGCGCTAGCTCCGGCCACTCCTCTCCCTTCTACTCATTTTCGAGGCTACGTCCGCGTTCGGTGAGAACTGCTGCCGCCTGTCTACTCACGCTCTCCTCGGATTCCTCCCGAGCACGCAAGGGTGACGGCTTAGCCATTCAGTTCCACTGACCGGCAGCGCATGCCCACGCCGGCTTAAATGAAGGCGGAATTTCCCTTTCAAGTTTCTCCTTCTAGAACACGCCTTCTCCCACTTCCTCTATTGGAAACCATTTTACATTAGCTGAAGACGTAACCCCTGCATGCGCCTTCGATGTCAACCCCTAACCCTCCTCTGATCTAAGTAGTGAGCGGCCTCTGTTTAGTGAAGCTTCGGACGGCTGTACCTCCATATTTGATCATCTAGTCAAGTCTTTTTTTAAAATCCAAATTTTCCATAGGCTTTCTACCAGTACCCCTGTAAAATTTTGGAAATTATTTGAGATTTGAAATTTAAATATATTTCAAAACAAAAAACCATATATATATCTCTCTTCTTAGATATGGTTCGAACAAAATGATCCTTTTTCCTACTTCCATCTAAAAACAAAACTTATCCATCAGCACCCCTTCTTAACATCTGAAAATTGTTTGAACTGCAAATTTGAATATATTCAAATAGAGATATCATGAATACCCCTTCTTCAATTTAGCTCCAAATAAATTTGTTACTTTTCCTAAAATCTTCTAAAATAAACTCTAACATTTTGATTTCAATAGGTTCTTGAAATTTAAATAGTTTTATACTAAAACAGTAAAGGATAGGAAATCCTTTATCTCTGTAAAAAAAAGAAAAGGGAGGTACCTATGGCTATATTCACCCAAAACCTTTGGAATAAAATTTATAAAGTTAATCCTCGCTTTGTTTTTAAATAAAAGGTTTAGCATATGATATTCCCATATTAATACAGCAAGGGATGAAGGAATCCTATCCTCTCAATATACCATAAAATCTAACATCCTTTGCTACAATAATAGAAATCACTCTATCTAAATTCCTAAAACCTTTAAGAACCAAAGGCCATCCAATAATGCCAAGCTTGCTTGAGTTGGATTTTGATTAGATTTTATGTTGGGATTTATTTGGGAAATGTGCTTATATCTGACGTTTTTCAACGTGTTGTTCCAGGCGCTACAACAAATCACGAGCAGGAACTCCAATCCCTTGCCAGGAAAGCATCTCCCCTCTTGATCATGTTGAATCTCATATTTGCAAAGATGATATTTTTGTTACGAAACATGCATGCTATGTTATGCAATCCCTTATTTTATGTAGGATTAGTTATGACCCACATTGCATGAACCCTAATACTGTTAATCCCTCCCAACCACCCTAAGAATATTTAATCCTAGATAAATTAGTGAAAGTTTAAGGTGTAGTATATAATATAACATGACTTAGTCCCACAAGAGAAAAACTAGGTTTTCACTAAAAATAAAGACTCTCAAGAAATCTCTTTATGAGGAGGACTTGGGAAGGACCGTGCGTGTTCGATGATGTTTGAAGGGACAACAATGTCCGGGAAAGGGGATGACTTTGAAAATATTTTTATCAAAACAAAAAACAAAATGGAGATTATTTGGATCCGGGTTGGAAAAAGAAGGTATACGAAGGATGAAATGGTTGGAATGTGTAGCCTGTCGTGGCTCGTTTTAAACCGTGTTGCACGGTTATGGTGCAGAGTCTTTCTCGGATCAATCAAGGACCGAACCTAAGTGCCTCTTGTCCAAGTTCACACCGTATGTCATGTCCTTTATGGGAAGGACTTGACCCAGTAGTTGGTAGGTGCTAGCGCGCGAACCCGTAGGCAGTGAGTAGCATGTGCGGATGAGGTAGTAGGCTTCTCTACAGGTTTCCCCGTTTTGGCATGAGGTTACGATCGACACAAAGCTGGAGCACCACTCTATTTGTAGCATTGTTGTGAATTCAAATTAAAGGTGGTTAAATCCGTCTGGCAGGTTTGTTGCTAAGGCTATATCGGTGAAAAGTCTCGTTGTAATAACCCTATTGGCACACCTCGTGCAGTGTGCTCATCGGTAGCTGGCAATAAGAGGAACTTACATCTTGTGAGTAAAGCCGTACAATCTCTGCAGAGTGTTAAAATATATTCCAATAGCCACGTCCACGGTAATGGACAACTTGGTTATGCCACACCCTAGTGACTGTGTTTCCAAAACACAAAAATGGGCATGGGTTTAAGGGCGCAAGCATGATGTGCTTACAGAGTGCTTTGTGAGCTCCGTACGACAAGGTCGGAAGAGTTTGAAGTGGTATTAAGCCGATACCCGTCATGGACGGCATGATAAAGCGCAAGACAATAACAGATGTTGCTATCACTGAATACATGGCTGTTTGGGACGGGACCCGATTTATGAAAATGCTTTCAAATCTATTACATGCATATTTAAATGAAAACTTACTTTCTGCGCAATATGCAACATAAGGTAGATCCACATTCATTAAACTGAGCCCTACATAGTTATAGTCAATAATATCTCCTTGGGAAATGCTTGTGAGTACATTCAGTGTACTCACTTGGCTAGTTGATTTGGCGAGATGATGGAGGCATCTACTTCGACAACAACGATAAGATTTTACACAGACTAAGGCGTAACTCCAATCAGTTGCCTGTTGGGTATGACATACAGATGGGCCACACAATCGCTTGATTTCCGCTATAAACTTTTAGCCAATGGGCTATAGGTATAAGACCTCAACCTAGATAGTCTTTTTACATATCATATCTTGATATGTGCATGTATGAAAATGATATATAGGTTAACTTATGTTTAGTAACTACTGATCATTGGACTAGTACAGGAAACACATAGGTTTATCCGGCCTTAAAACCGGGTAAGCCACACCACCACCACGCATGGCATGGTAGTGTTGGAATTGCTGCTGGGGGGTCTCATGACGTATCTCATAGTTAATAATGTGGCCGCCATAGAATCACTGAGTGTCATCTCGTCGGAGCGTGCCGTCAGGGAGGCGATGAGGCCATCATAATCGTCGCCTAAACCCGTTAGGATATAGGATATAACTTCTCCTTTTGCGAGAGGGTGACCGATCGACGCCATCATGCAGTGGAAGTAATTGTACATAGGCAAGTCCTTCTTATGGGTGTTGACAAGCTGCATGCAAAGCTGAACAATGCTTGGAACGTGAAGCAAACATACCTTCAAGCGGGTTCCGGACCTGATTCGATGTGGACAAGAACAACACGTGACCCATGATCTCCGGGGTTAGCGGGGACAACAACGCATTGAGCACAAGTTGATCTTGCCAAAACCACGCGGCATACGTGGGATTCGGCACTTGAGCAGCGTCATTCGCCGTAGTCATCGCAATCATCTTCGGCGGTGCAGCGATCGTTCCCTCAACGTAGCCAATGGATCATGGCTGTGCAGCGCCGAGACAAACTGTGCCTTCCACAAAAGGTAGTTGTTCCGATCGAGCTTAACGTTAACAAGGGTGTTGAACGGCGGTGTGATCGAGACCGAATGTGACGTCACAGAGCTCATGGTCATGGAGGTTTCCGAGGATGCTGTCGACGAGTAGTACCTCGGACAGTAAGTGTGGGCACCCCGGGTCGGGGGACCGAGGTGCTGGGGGAAGACTTGGGGAACGAAGCCAAATATCCACGGGGACTATCCAACTACCGCCGAGGACACAGGGATTCGGGTGAAAGCGTAGCGATGCGTATGTTTTTCTCCCTTTCATATGGGGTGCCAACTTGCCCTTATATAGGCAAAACCGGCTTACAAGTGCAAATACATCGCTGCCCCTTAAAAGGTCACAGTCTTTTTCTAGCCTGTGTCACCGTACATCGGCCCAACATGTACTCTCCACCTCGCCGCTACCTACTATATGCGCCGGCATATTCCTAGATTCGCCTCGCCGATACGGTGTGCCTCCACCCTCGCCGTCCTCTGCCCGCGCGTCGCCCATGCCGGATGACCTCGCCTTCCCTTCCTTCTCGTCCTGGCCGAGGCGTCGCCCTACCTCGTCCTAGGCGGCCGACTTGCTCCCTGTCCCTGTACCTATGTCGCCCAATCAGGACGACTCCGCGCCGTCCGAAACCCTCCGAAGATCCATACAAAACATGCTTGTTAAACATAATACGTATGGGAAACAGGGGGTACCTCGCCCCGAGGCCTCGGCCGAACTCCCCCAACAGTTAGCCCCTTGCGGGTGCGAGTGGCGAGGAGCACGGCGCCGCTCGCGCCCGCATTCTTCCTTCAGCGGGAGTCAGAGAGCCCCGGGCGAGGTGCCCCTTTCGACCTTCCCGGCTTCCGGTCTTCTCGCTCGCCCGTTTCCACAAATCCCGCCTCGCGTCGCGGGCCGTAACCGCTCGACCCGCTTGTTCCGCTTCCGCCCGTTACTCCGCCTCGGGGACCGAACCACCCTGGGCTAGAAATACCCCCTCATCCCTTTCCCCGTGGCGGTACCGTTCTCCTCGCCTGCAACTCGCCGCTCACCTACTCCCGCCTGCATGTCGACCAGCAAGGCTGCCGCAGGTGCAAAGCAAAAGGGGAAGAAGGCAGCCGAGAAGGTCACCTACTCCCGGTGGCTCGGGGCGACCCAGGCGTCTGAGACCACGCTGTCTCGCCTAAGTGCGGCGGGATGCTTTCCCCTGGGGCTGGACGAGCACGGGCCGGCCCTCCCCGAGGAAGGAAGCGTAAGGGCTACCCCGCCAGAGGGGCACATCGTCGTGTTCGCCGATCAGTTCAGGGCCGGGCTTTCCTTCCCCGCCGCGCCCATCGTGAAGCTCGTCCTGGACCATTTCGGCCTCGAAATCTCGAACCTCAACCCGACCGCCATTTCTCGCCTGGCCATCTTCGAGTTTGCGATGAAGTCGATGCGGCTGGAAAGCACGGCGGCCGGCTTCGCCATGTTCCATGAACCGGTGATGACCACGTCGGCCATCCGCGACGGCGCCCACTCCCTCTTCGGAACGATCGGCTTCCGGGGGTGCCGGGGTTCTGACGCCTCGTACCCGGTGATGGCGTTGAAGAACAAATGGAAGAACTGGAAGAGCGAGTGGTTCTTCTACCGGGTTGGCGACCTCGGCTTCACCGGCAGCAAGGTCGCCCCCGGGTATACCACTCACTCGCCGATCGCCACCTCGGCGGATTTGGTGAGGTGCGATGCCCTGAAGGTGATGAGCCACCAGCTCTCGTCACGCGATCTGGTCGAGGAGTACCTCCTCCTGAGGATCCGGCCGCTCGCCACCGGTTGGAGGATGAAGTGCAATCCCACCCCCGACGGACAACCTATCGGACCTTGTCCCTTCTACGGGTACGAGCCGACGAAGGGGTATGACCTCGCCCGGGCGGAGTGGGACGCGAATCTCCTTCTGGGGCGATACTTGCCATCCGAGGCAGCGATCGTCTCGAAGTTGATCGCGGTCCACCGGAATCGTGCCTGCGAGCTGTTCCAATGGGAGGTACCTCCTCGCCCGGATATCGCTCCGGCTGGTGATTCCAAGGCAGGAGACAAGAGGAAGCGGGCTGCTTCGGCCCCGAAGGCGAAGCCGGCCCCGAAGAAGGCGAAGCCGAAGAGCCTCGCCACCGAGCTAGCAGACTGGGACGACGACGACGCCGACAGCGATCGTCGCGAGTCGTCTGCCCCTGGCGGGGCGAACATCGAGGGGTCCGAGGACGACGAGGAGTCCGAGGAAGAGTCGCGCGTCGGGAGCGACGAAGAGCCCGCGGCGGAGAAGCAGGACGAGGAGCCCGCGGCGGAGAAGCCGGACGACGTGGTGACCAGGGCCGGTCCGGGCGCCGGCAAGGGGCCGATGGGCGGTCTCTTCGCCGCGGTGCATTCGACGGCCGTGGCGCAGGACCGGTTCTCCTGGGAATCGTCCTCCTCGTCCTCGTCCGATGTTAATATAGGCGAGGAAGTCAGAGTCGCCGGGGACGACGTCGCCGAGGAATCCCCTCGAGACCCCCTGATTGCCCATGCGCGGTCGCCTCCCAAGGAGCCTCATCTGGGCCAAGCTATGTCCGAAGGCACGGCGCTAGAGGAGGACGCGCCTCTGGAGGAGACATCCAAGGGGGGCTCTGTCACGCCCTGATTTTCTAAACCCGCATTGCATCATGTCATCTGCAGGTTAGGCATGACCTCATCATCATATATATCTAAAACCCTAATCGCAAAATCCATCTCTCCCCAGTCTGCCCGGAAATTCCAAATAAACTCCCGAAGAACCCTAACACTACCTTGGACCTAAATATAACATAAAATATAATTGGCCAATATAAAAATCCTAAGTTTTAAAAATAGTAACATCTAAGTCAAATTCGGGCATTGTACTGCAACCCCTACATTTAACTCTCAGAAAATTCCGATAAAATCCCGCAACACTCCCCTCTGTTCCAGGAGTCCGAATATATAAAAATAGGGACAAGTCATATACAGAAATCCAGCATGGCAAGCACCGAGCACCTCTGTCCCGAAAGACAACTCGCGATAAGTAGCAGACATTGCTTTGCCAGGGCTGCCCAAAACTCAGTGAGCGGTCAATCAACCCTGCCTCACCTGTCCTAATCTCATTTAATCCACTGTGAGCTCACGTCTCCATCTCCCCTCTGTTGAAAGCCATGTCCTGTCACACTTGGCATGCATAGTCTGCCCATGCATGTTACTTCCTTCACTGGCCACACTTGCAGAGCTCTCGGTCAAGCCTCCACAGCCCCCACTGACATGGTTTGACACTTCGAGGAAGCCCCAGGGCAGCCGTGCCACGTCCATGCCGCTCTGGACGCATCCAGTCCAGCCACAGCACGCACCGCTGACTCCCCTCACTGCCAGGCCGCCGTTGAGCCTTGTCCGAGCGCCACCCCCATGCCTGAGACGTCTATCCTCTCCCCTGTGCCCTGCCCTCGCCGTACCACCAGCCTAGCTCGCCATTACACCGAGCCATCACCTGGACTCAGCACAGCAGCCATGGCCAACTAGCAGCCACGCCGGCTATAAAAATAGGACAGCCGAGCACCCTTCTCACCAGCCGAACAGCCACCATCTTCTTCCCCAGAGCCGCCCAAGCTCCTACCTTCTTCCTGCTCAAACCAACAACAGCCATTAGCTTTGCCCTGCTGGACCTCGGGCTCCAGTAGGTTGACTCCCCGCCATTTCCCAATCCAAGCCGAAGCACTAGACAAGCCTTTGAGTACCAGAGCTAAAGAGCCGTCGTTCTCCCCTTGCTCCAACCAGACCAACTGCGCCGCCCCCACCTCAGCCTGCTCCCCAGCTTCTCTCACCTCCAGAACTCCGGCCAGCTTCCGCCCTGTCGCGCCCTCGGTCCGAGCTGCGCCGCCGCGGGGTAAGGCAAAGCCAGCGCCGCCGGCCTCTCCTTTCTCTTTGGTTTCTTTGTTGCTTTTCAGCTCGTAGACTCACTGGCTCAATTCCTTTAGCTGTTAGTCCTGTAGCATGTGTAGCCATTTTGTTTGTTTTTCCATTCAGCTCAATAGCAACCGTGGTCTGCATGCAAGCATTTAGCTCACTAGTTCACACTGTAGCATGTGTAGCCATTTGTTTGTTTTTTCATTCAGCTCAGTAGCAACCGTGGTCTGCATGCAAGCATTTAGCTCACTAGTTCACACTGTAGCATGTGTAGCCATTTGTTTGTTTTTTCATTCAGCTCAGTAGCAACCGTGGTCTGCATGCAAGCATTTAGCTCACTAGTTCACACTATAGCATGTTTGGGCATTTTCTTCTTTTTCCCAGCTCACCGGCCACTAAGCCCAATAGCTCCATTAAGCCACTAAATAAGTCCTGTTAACTAAAAGCCTAAGCTAACCAGGTAGTTGATTTAATTCACTGCTGTAGCTTATTCCCTTTAGCTGGGTTAGCTAATTCCTAATGTCCAGTGCGCCGCCTCTTGTTTTTAGCTCATTAAATCCACTGCATTAGCTCGTATTTGTTGCTCTAATCCAGTTGATTAAACCCTAGTGGCCGACTGTTATCTCTCCAATCTTCTTTTGTTAGCTCTGAAGTCATAAGTTTAATCCTTTCAGGTTGAGTCTAATGCATGGTTAGGAGTTAGGCATTTATGCATATGATATTAGAGAATAAAATTAGAGCAGTTCTTTAACCAGTTAACTCACGTATGTAGCCTGTACGCATTCATAAATCCTTGAATAGCTATAAGTTGAAATTTGTCATTCCCATCTCGTAGAGCTAAAAACATCAGTAGCCTAAACCCGTTGAACCAAATTCATCAGTTTAAAACTTAGCGATAACGAATTCCCCGTTAAACGCATCGTCATTTTATGTGACCATTTTATAGATAACCCTCGCCACTGTTATTTGCTGCTTTCCTAAACCTAAACCGTGAAGTCGTAGGGTCGAACCCTGAACCTAACTCCATTCACATTAATTCTTTTTAAATCGCCGTCCGAAACCCGAAATTTCAACTCGATCGTCCGAGGGCAAGTACCCTCTTTAATTCATCTTGCTATCCATCATTTATTCCGTCATGCATGCTGCTCGATTTTCTTGAATTGTTTGGATTGCTCTTTATTCGATGTTTTATTTCGACGCGTAGTCCACGGAGTGAAGTACGTGCGTCAGGACGATCCAGGAACACCCCCACCTCAGGAACAGGAACAGGAACTGCCAGGCAAGCAATCTCCCGCCTTGACCATTTCGCATCCTATAATGGTGAAGTATATTTATTTTGATTTCGAAATATGCATGCTATGTTATAAACAGTATTTTATGTAGAAGTAATTATGTCCGATAGATGCATATGGACTAGGGTCGAACGTCCGATTCCTTGTAACCCTAGAGATCCGTCGGTCGGTTTCCAACCGACGACATACCAAGGTTATAGGCAATAGCCAATGCTTAGCCCTGCTATAGTTAAAATTAAAATTTTGTTTAAACCGAGGATGGGAATATCAAACCCGCGGATAGCATATGTTATCCGCGGTGATTTTAAATGAAATGTTGCCAAAACCCAAAATGGAGATGGAGATGATTTGGATTCGGGTAGGAAGTAAGGTGGTTCAAAGGGAGACGAAGTAGCTGGAGGCTATTTGGTGATCGATGATGACCTGGAGTCCTACTCGAATCAGTTAAGGACCGAGCCACCGTGCCGCTAAACCAGTTCCCCCACCGTACGTCCACATGTCCTTTATGGGAAGGACTTGGCTCGGTAACCCGCCTAATACTAGGGTTCGGACCCGTGGGAAGTAAGAAGCATGTGCTAGGTAGGACATTGGGCCCCTAGAGAATTTCTCACGGCGCTACATGGGTCGAGATTCTTAGTGAGCTCCATTTAGGCAGGGATGAGGATTCGACACAAAGATGAGCGCTTCTCCGTGTTGTGGTGTAAGGCTGCCTGGGCACAACCGGAGATGGGGTTAGTCTCATTTAGCGGGTCCGACTCTAGTATGAAAGCAGGTGAAAAGTCTCGTTGTAATAGCCCTGTCAGTATACGTCGCGAAGTATACCCAGGGTGACCTACATCTTGTGGGTAAAGCCGTACCACCTCTGCAGAGGGTTAAAATCTATTCGAATAGCCGCGTCCTCGGTTATGGATATGAACTGGCACAGCCACATCCAGGCTAGACTAAGTTTTGTTTGCCAACGTTGGGCAAAGGGATTAAGGACGTGGGCATGATGTGTCCACAGATTTGGGCAATTTAGGCCATGTGTCGGTGGTAAGGAAATTGCCGAAGTAGTCCGCCGTATTGCCGGGAAGGACCGGAATACGGTGGGGTGTTGGAAAGCCTAGTTATCTGATAGGTGAAGCCACCGTTTGATGGGCGGAGCCATTGACGGTGAGTGGAAGCTATCAGGTAATAGGTTGTGAGGTGTTAGCGGTGTTTACCGCACAAGCTGAGAAAGGAAGGGATGTGATGGGATGCTGTTGATTTGCTACCAGCTTTTCCAACTGTTTTTACAATCTATTATGCCGTATTTACAGATCCAGAACTTACATTTCCGCACAACTGCCAACATAGGTTAGAGCTGTCCCTTGAAATATTCCTGCATGAATTATAGCCGTATATTCCCCCAATGGGGATTGCTTGCGAGTACATTCAATGTACTCACCTGGCTTGTTGAATTGGCCAGAGGAGGAAGAAGACCCCAATTACGAAGAGGGCGACAGCGAGGCCGAGGGTTAGGTCGTTTTCCCCAGTCAGCTGCCTGCTGGTTTGGCAAGCCGATGGGCTATCCACTTCGTTATGTTTTCCGCTGCTGTTTTATTCGGCCAATAGGCCATGTATCGAACCGCGACCATAATGGTCTAACCGTGTAATAAGAATTCGATATTGTATGTGAATGCTATCAAGTATTTGTGCGTACTGGCTACTGATCCAGGGACCAGTACGGTAATCACAAATGACGTGTCCGGCCTTAAAACCGGGTGCGCCACAGGCTCGCCCGGAGGCACTGGTGCCAAGGCTGGTCCGGCCGAGGCGTCGGTGGCCGAGAGGGTCTCCGCCCCCGATCTGCCAGGAGCGGTGGTGACGGTGCTATCCTCATCGTCCCCAAAGGAGAAAACGAGGAGCAGGAGTTCCCTCGAATCGACCCAACCGTCTCGCCCCCGCGTGGAGCTGTCTGGTCGACTCGGGCCAGACTTCTTTGCCCCCTCGTCGCTGGAGCTCGACCTTGTGAGCCATCCCCGGGCGAGGCTGTCCGAGGAAGACGTGGCGGCGAGCTTCGCCGGGATGTCGGTCCCTCAGGTCGGAGCGGCGGCTCGGGCAGCGGCGCTGAAGGTAACCTCGCCAGCCCTTTGTTTCTTCCGGTGGATGGATACTAAGTTACTAACGCTTTTTCTCAGTGCCTGTTCGTCGCCGAGAAGCTGGCGCCCCTGGAGGCGCGGGCGGCCGACACCGAGGGTCCCTTGGCCGAGGAGCGGGCCCGTACTGCCGACGCTCTGCACGCCCTGAACTCCGAAGAGCAGAAATCGGCCGCGCTCGCCACGCGCCTGGACGAGAAGTCCTCCGAGGTGGAGCTCCTAAAAAAAAAGTTGGCGGAGACGGAGGAGGAACTCGCCACCGAGCGCAGGGAGGCCGAGGCGGCGAGGAAGCGTGCCTCTGAGGTGGAACAGTCGCTCGCGTCCGAGCGAGGAAAGGCCGAGGTGGCGGCAACCTTGCTTGCCTCGGAGGAGAAAAAGTCTGCCTCGGCCCAAAGGGAAGTTGAGCAGCTCCGCACCGACCTCGCCCTAGTGCACGAGAGGCTCGGTTTCCATGCCGACCGACGCTCCCAGACCCATCGCCTCGTGTCCGGACTTTGCAACGCGGCGCATGTGACGGCCGACGTGGTCGGGCTCGACGTCGCCCCCTTCAGCTGCGACGACGCAGAGGCCTACTCCGTGGAAGGCATAAAGTGGGCGACACAGGTTTGCCACGACACTCACTTGGCGACCCTGCAATTCGCCCAAGACAACGCCCGGGCCGCCGCCAAGCTCCTGCTCGGGTGCTCCTTCCTGGCGACTCGTTCCACGCCCTCCGTCTTCTCGGCCCCAGGCTACACCGCCCCGAAGACGGCCGAGGTGGTTGGGGTCCGAGGCAAGATCAAGGGCGAGGCTGAGGCCTTCATGTCGTCAGTGTGGAACTCGCGCAAAAAGGGGCAGAAGTACGTGGAGGGGATTCAGAAATCCCGGAAGCGGCCAAGTGCGGGGGCGAGCTCGAAGAGCGCGGAGGGTACCTCGAGCAGCAGGCCAGCCACGTCGTCTCTGCCGGCAGAGGTTTAAAGTTCGCCTTTGGGGCCGATTAACAAACTTTTCCTTTTCGTCGCTGCGTCGATGTACTTGCCGCCTGTGGCGCTTTTGTGGACTCGCCGCATAGCGTAAAGTTTTTTGGTTAAGTCATGAGTTGGCGATGTTCATTTTTATCGATGTTCATTTCTATCGTGCTTGTTTGCAGACTACGTCGTCACGACATAAGTCGCCCGCTGGGCGACGCGGTTCTCGCCCTTTTGTGGCCATGTCGCATAAGCACTGCCTGGCCGCCCTGCCGGCCACTCGGAAGAATGACGGCGGCCCCGGGGAATCCGTGGAGGATGTCGCCCTGGGGCCCGTCTCGGCTCGGGGGAGTGGCCTGCTCGCCGTGGTCAGCGAGGAGATCGAGGGTGGCGACTCGAGTGGCGACTTGGCTGAAGCCCAAGGAGACGAGGACCTGATTCTTTTGGCCCTCGCCGTCGAGCTGTCCAACGATGCCGAGTAGGATTGCTTTGCTGTTTAGTTCGCCCTGGATTCCGGGACGTTTCTTTCGACTTAGTAGTTTTTTTTTCGTTGCGTCGGACGCGACTTGTAACCCCTCGTGGACCTAAGGAGCCTTCCCCTACCAAAATAAAGGGGCGACCGCGAAGTAGTCGCGGTCGCCCTGCTTTGTAATCGTACACCCGATTATTCACTTGTTTGTTTTTATACAATGGGCGAGGTGCTTCTTGTTCGTGCGGGTCGCGTGGTAGTGTAGGGTCGTCGAACATCTTTCCCCATCGAAAACGACGTTGCCAGCTAGACCGATGCGGTTGACTTTCTGGGGGTCTGGAGTGTGGCTACAATTAGTGGCGCGGTGCTAAGTCGGGGTGCGACGCGGGCCGTGTCGCCTCTAGGTCGGGCGCGGCGCGGGGCCGTGTCGCCACTGAGTCGGGGCGCGGCGCCGGGCCGTGTCGCCACAGCCAGGGCGCGGCGCGGGGCCGTGTCGCCACTAAGCCGGGGTGCGGCGCGGAGCCGTGTCGCCACTAAGCCGTTCATTTACAAGGACGACGTCCTTTTTAGCTGGCGCAGCAGCAGTTCTGTGGCGGGATCAGATGTAGTACTTCCTGAGATTGTCGCTGTTCCAGCTATGCTTGAGGACGACTCCGTCTAGGTCCTTCAGGCGGAACGACGATGGCCGAGACGAGGAGACGACTTCGTACGGGCCTTCCCACTTGGAGGCGAGCTTGCCGTCGGCTTCAGGATTGAGCTTCCTCTTGAGCACCAGATCGCCCACCTGTATTGGCCTTGGCTTTACCGCTTTGTTGTAGTATCTCGCCGTAGCAGCTTGGTACTAGTCGATGTGGAGTGCGGCACCATGTCGGACCTCGTCGAGCCCCTCGAGCGATGTGCGGTGATTATCGTCGTCTGGCGACCCGCGCACACGAAGGGACTCCAATTCGACTTCGGCCGGGGTGACGGCCTCTTCGCCGAACAGCAGTTTGAACGGTGTGTGGCCCGTCGCCCGGCTGACCGAGGTGCGAGACGACCATAGGACGTTAGGGAGCTCGTCAGCCCACTTCCCGGCGGGGAGCTCGAACATGCGCCGCCGTAGGCCGGATAGGAGAATTCCGTTGGCCCTCTCTACCGCTCCGTTAGCCTTGGGGTTGGCAACCGAAGCGAAGCAAAGCTTGATGTCGAGGCCGGAGCAGAATGCCTTGAAGTTCGCCGCGTAGAACTGCGTCCCGTTGTCCACAGTGAGCTCGCGTGGGAGGCCGAACCGACAGATGAGATTTTTCCAAACAAATTTCTGCACGGCGGCCGAGGTGATCTTGGTCAATGGTTCTACCTCTATCCACTTGGAGAAGTAGTCCAGGGCGACGACGACGAATTTGGCACCTCGGCTTGCCGTTTTGAAAGGGCCGACGAGGTCCACTCCCCAGCGGGCGAGGGGCCACGAGGGGGAGATGGGCTGCATTGCCGACGCTGGTATGTTCGTGCCTCGGCCCATCCACTGGCAAGCCGGGCAGTGCCGTACCAACGTCTAGGCGTCGGTCAATGCTGTAGGCCAGTAGAAGCCGGCGCGGTAAGTTTTGGCGATTAGGGACCGCGGGGCGAGGTGCGAGCCGCAGAGCCCCTGGTGAATTTCCTTGAGCAGAGTCCGCCCTTCTTCAAGCGCGAGGCATCTCAGGAACGGGGCGCATACCCCCCGCTTGTAGAGCGAGCCCTTGTGGATGATGAAGCTTCGAGCACGCGCGGCGAGGCGCCATGCTTTGGCTGGGTCCTCTGGTTCTTTCTCCGAGGCGAGGTATTCTTCGATCGGGGTCCTCCAGTCTTCAGGCGGGGTGGTGCTGATAGCGGATCCCACCTCGGGCGAGATGGTATTGACGTTGGACATGGCCTCGGCTGAGGCGACTGACAGGGTCTCGCTGAATGCGCCGGGGGGCGGGGTGGTGCCGCTGCTCGCCGCCCGGGCTAGAAGATCGGCCTCGACATTGTCCCCACGCGGGATACTCTGGATTGTGATTCCGCTGAAGTGTTTCTCGACCGCCCTTACTGCCGCTAAATATTTCATCATTTCTGGGTCCTTTGCCTGGTAGTCCTTTCCGACTTGCCCGGCGACTAGCTGCGAGTCGCTTCGGACAAGTAGTCAGCGCACCCCGGCCGCGCGTGCCTTGCGGAGGCCGAGCAGGAGAGCCTCGTACTCGGCGGCGTTGTTCGTTGTCTTGAAGTTTAGGCGGGCCGAGTATAGCATCTTTGCTCCCCCCGGCGATATCAGAACCGCCCCGGCCCCTGCTCCCTCCGCACACCAAGAGCCGTCGACGTACAGTGTCCAGACAGAGTCGCCCGCGACGGGCTCGAAATCCGGGCGAGGTACCCACTCGACGATGAAGTCGGCGAGGACCTGTGACTTGATGGCGGTTCTGGGAAGAAACTCGATTGTGAACGAGGCGATCTCAGCTGCCCACTTGCTGACTCGGCCAGTGGCCTCGCGGTTGCGGAACATCTCGCCAAGCGGGAACGACGTTGGGACCCGGATTGAGTGAGCCATAAAGTAGTGGCGAAGCTTTCGGGATGCCATGATCAGTGCGTATGCCAGCTTCTCGAGCTCGGTGTAGCGTAGCTTTGCTCCTTGTAACGACTCGGAGACATAGTAGATCGGGTTCTGAGTCCGGGCCTGCTCCCTGACCAGGACGGCGCTGACGGCCGAGGCCGTCGCGGCGAGGTACAGCAGGAGGACTTCCCCTGGGGACGGGCTCTGGAGCAGAGGAGGCGAGGCGAGGTACTGCTTGAGGTTCTCAAAGGCGAGCTGGCACTCCTCCGTCCACTCAAACTTCCCGGAGCCCCTCAGGGCTTTGAAGAATGGGAGCCCTTTCTCGGCAGAGCGAGACACAAACCTTCCCAAGGAGGCGAGACGGCCCGCAAGCCTCTGTACTTGCTTGGTCGTGGTGGGCGAGCTCATGCCGAGGAGCGCTTGTATCTTCTTCGGGTTAGCCTTTATCCCCCGCTTGGAGACGAGGAAACCCAGCAGCTTCCCCGCGCGCACACCGAAGACGTATTTCTCCGGGTTCAGGCGCATGTCGGACTTGCGCAGGTTACAGAAGGTCTCCCGTACGTCGGCCGCGTGCGACTGGGCGAAGGTGCTTTTTATGACGACGTCGTCCACATATGCCTCGACGTTGCGGCCGACTTGATCGCGCAAGGTTTTGCCGATCAGCCGGGCGAACGTCGCCCCTGCATTCTTGAGGCCGAACTGCATTCGCACGTAGCAAAACGTTCCACTCGGGGTGATGAAGCTCGTCTTTTCCTCGTCCTCCTGGGCCATCCACACCTGATGGTACCCTGAGTAGGCGTCCAGGAAGCTCATGAGCTCGCAGCCGGACGTGGCATCAACAAGTTGGTTGATGCGGGGGAGAGGGAAGTCGTCCTTTGGGCACGTCTTGTTAAGGTCGGTGTAGTCGACGCACATGCGCCACTGCCCGTTTGCCTTCTTGACAAGGACCGGGTTCGCCAGCCATTCTGGGTGCAGGACCTCGCGAATGACCCCGGCCTTGAGCAACTTGGTGACTTGTTCGCGGGCGGCGAGCTGTCGATCGGCCGACATCTTCCTTAGCCGCTGCTTGACAGGACGAGCCCCTGGCTTGACTTGCAGCTTGTGCTCGATTATGCTCCGGGGGACCTCGGGCAGGTCTTCAGGTTCCCAGGCGAAGATGTCTGCATTTTCCCGCAGGACGAGGAGGAGAGCCTGCTCTACCTCGGCCGGGAGGTCGGCCCCGACCAGGACGGTCTTGCGAGGCTCGTCTTCGGACAACAGAACTGACCGGGTCTCCCCGTCCGGCCTGGGCTTGGGGATCCACCACCCCGTGGTAGAAGACATGAACTGGTCAGGGACGAGGTCGATGTCGAGGACCTCGCCTGGCGCAGGCAAGGCGACTTCGCGGGGGTCAAGGCATGACGCCTCGGCCACCGGGACGACGTCGTGAACGTATCTAATGGTTGCAAACTGCTCGATGCGGCGAGACAGGGCTTGGTCGCCGTGGATCGTCACAACTCCAGTGGGCGTGGGGATCTTCATGCATAAGTAGGCGTGGTGGGGGATTGCCCCGAACTTGTTGAGTGCCAGTCGCCTGAGGATCACATTGTACTGGTAAGGCATGTCGACGACGTCGAAGAGCACGGTCTCGGCGTGTGACATCCTGGTAAATAGGATTGATAGACTACTCATATCAACAAGGTGCATCTTCTTTTCCGGAAGCTCATCTCCAAAGAACCTCCAGGTTAAGCGTGCTTGGCTTGGAGCAATTTGGGGATGGGTGACCAACCGGGAAGTTCTTCCCGGGTGCGCACGAGTGAGGACAAAGTGCGCAGGAAAGACTAGTGTTGGTCTGTGGGGCCAGTCTGGATCCTAGGTGATAGCCAGGCGTAATGACCGCCGGTCCGGGTGAGAGACCAGGGTGTTATAGAATTGGTATCAGAGCCGACCCTCGCGGTTACACGGGCGTGTGCGGGTCAGGGGCGCGGACATGTGGCGCATGGCGCGTGTGGCCCGTCGTGGCACACGGCATGGCACATGTGCCGGCACTGGACGCACAGACGTGTGCCAAGAGGGAACGTTCCTGTTGGGCCGACGAGGACGTCGGATCCTTTGAGGGGGGGTGTATGTGACATCCTGGTTAATAGGATTGATAGACTACTCATATCAACAAGGTGCATCTTCTTTTCCGGAAGCTCATCTCCAAAGAACCTCCAGGTTAAGCGTGCTTGGCTTGGAGCAATTTGGGGATGGGTGACCGACCGGGAAGTTCTTCCCGGGTGCGCACGAGTGAGGACAAAGTGCGCAGGAAAGACTAGTGTTGGTCTGTGGGGCCAGTCTGGATCCTAGGTGATAGCCAGGCGTAATGACCACCGGTCCGGGTGAGAGACCGGGGTGTTACACGGCGCGGGAGAGCCCGTCGCCGCGGAACTCTACCGGGAGTTCGATTCGCCCGAGGGCCCTGATCGGCTCGCCACCAAAGCCGAGGAGGGGGATTCCGGGGGGCTGCAAACACGACCGCGGGATGCCCATTTCGTCTAAGGCGGAGGCGAACAAAATGTCCGCCGAGCTGCCACCATCAATGAAGACGCGTCGCACTTCTACCTCGGAGATGAGGTCTCCCGCGCCGTCGCCGCGGAACTCTACCGGGAGTTCGATTCGCCCGAGGGCCCTGATCGGCTCGCCACCAAAGCCGAGGAGGGGGATTCCGGGGGGCTGCAAACACGACCGCGGGATGCCCATTTCGTCTAAGGCGGAGGCGAACAAAATGTCCGCCGAGCTGCCACCATCAATGAAGACGCGTCGCACTTCTACCTCGGAGATGAGGGCCGAGATGACCAGGGCGTCGTGGTGCGGGAGAACCACGCCCACAGCGTCCTCTGGGCCGAACGTGATCAGGGTGCTCGTCCAGGCGGGAAGCTCGGTCGGCGGATATGCGCCGATGTGCTGAACTCGGCGGACGTATTCCTTGCGCTGGAGCTTCGACGGGAAGGTGCAGGCACTCCCGCCGGTAATTGTGTGGACGACGCGACGCGGCCCATGGCCGCCGGGAGGAGAGCCATGCCGGGGAGGTGGGGGAGGAAGCTCAAGCGGGGCCTCGCCCCGTGGTTCCTGGTTGCGCCGCTCGCCTTCCGCCCGAGGCCAGGGGGCGTCGCCTCGCGCTCGGGCGACGACCTCGCACTCGTCTGTGGAATGCGAGCAGAGCTTGTGAAGCTCGCAATACTTTCGTTGGGCCCTCTTGGGCGAGGTGGCTCTCGCGGGCGAGGCCCCGGGGCTCCTCGGCCTAGCCCTGGTCGGGCGTAGGGCTCCCTGCCGTGGCGGCGCGGCTCGCGAGGCGGGGAGCGGGCGACTTGCCGCCTTTGGCCTTCTCGCGGCCATCCGTCGGATACGTGATGTACCTCGTGGCGCCTCGGCCGTCGCCGCTCGGCCTCAGTCTTCTCGCCTCCCAGGTACGCCTGCGACGCTCTGGCCTCTTCCCTTCGCAGGATCTGCCCTTCTTCAACTCGGGCGTACACCTCCATGATATCGTACAGCTGCTCGACGCGGGAGGGGCGCTTCCTCTCAAGCTTGTCGGCCAGGGCCTCGTTGTTGATGCCTCGGCGCGCCGCCTCGCAGATCGTCTGCTCGGCGACCCCCTTCACTTGACACTGGACCTCGAAAAAGCGGCGCTGAAAGGCGCGGATGGTCTCGCCCGGTCGCTGCCTGAGGTTGCTAAGATTCGTCGAGGTCATCTCCTTGTTTCAGCACCCCTGGAAGTGCCCGTGTAGCTTGTCTCGGAGTTGTTCCCACGAGTAGATCGTACGAGGCTCTAGGCCGAGGTACCACGCCTGGGCGATGCCGGTGAGGGCGAGGAGCAGGCTTTTCGCCATGATGACCTCGCCGCCGCCGGAGGCCATCACGGCCGCCTCGTACACCCTTGTGTACAAGACCGGGTCCGTCGTGCCCGCGTACTTCGGGAGGTCGGCGGGGCGGAACTTGGGCGGGAACGGGACCGCCATGAGCCCTGGGCTCAGCGGGCTTGCCAAGCTCGTGAGGTCGACGACCTCGACGCGCCTCGCTGGCTCCTGCTCTTCGTGCGCTTTGCCTGGGCATTGCGTACTTGCGCCCGTGGACGCATTGCTGTCGAGCGCCGCTCCCTGAGCGACTTGCTGGTGCCGAAGCACGGTCGCCCTGAGGCGGGCTGCCTCGTTGTCGGCCTCGCCCATATACGCGGCCGCTCGGGCTCGCGCCGCGTCCAGGTCCTTGAGGAGGGACTCGGCCGCCGAGGAGGGGGCGAGGACTTCCGCTCGGGCGGCGGCTTGGTCCGCGGCCAGCTGACGACGCAGCTCCTCCGCGGCAGAAACTTCCGGCGGGGGCGGCGGGGTTGCTAGTGCGCGCGTGGCCTCGAGCTGGGCTCGATAGAGGTCGGCCATCTGTTGGGACTGCAAGTTCGCCTTTAGGGCTTCCAGCTCCGCCGCCTGGAGACGTGCTTGCAACGCTGCCGAGGTTCTCGCCACCTCGCCGGCCTGTCGGCGCAGGTCCTCCACCTCGTCCGCCAGGGTTCGTCCGCCCGCGCCCCCCGCTGGGGGCGGCACCCGGGCCTCGAGGGGCGGGACGGCGGCCTGAGACCCGCCGTCGGCCGCGACTCCGGAGGTGAGCTCGCCCGGGCGATCGGGGCCGCTCGGGACGGTCCTCGCTGTTTCCACGTTCGTCTCGCCCTCGGCCGCGGGGAAAGGGAGCTGAACCCCGCGCCTACCGCTCGCCGCCGCCTTCCGCCTAGCCGTGGTTGCGCCCTTCTTTGGTCGAGGCGGCATGATGGAGACCCGCTTCAAGAAGTACTTCGCCCCTTCGTCCCCACGGTCGGCGCCAACTGTCGACGAGTAGTACCTCGGACAGTAAGTGTGGGCACCCCGGGTCGGAGGACCGAGGTGCTGGGGGAAGACTTGGGGAACGAAGCCAAATATCCACGGGGACTATCCAACTACCGCCGAGGACACAGAGATTCGGGTGAAAGCGTAGCGATGCGTATGTTTTTCTCCCTTTCATATGGGGTGCCAACTTGCCCTTATATAGGCAAAACCGGTTTACAAGTGCAAATACATCGCTGCCCCTTAAAAGGTCACAGTCTTTTTCTAGCCTGTGTCACCGTACATCGGCCCAACATGTACTCTCCACCTCGCCGCTACCTACTATATGCGCCGGCATATTCCTAGATTCGCCTCGCCGGTACGGTGCGCCTCCACCCTCGCCGTCCTCTGCCCGCGCGTCGCCCATGCCGGATGACCTCGCCTTCCCTTCCTTCTCGTCCTGGCCGAGGCGTCGCCCTACCTCGTCCTAGGCGGCCGACTTGCTCCCTGTCCCTGTACCTATGTCGCCCAATCAGGACGACTCCGCGCCATCCGAAACCCTCCGAAGATCCCTACAAAACACGCTTGTTAAACATAATACGTATGGGAAACAGGGGGTACCTCGCCCCGAGGCCTCGGCCGGACTCCCCCAACAGATGCGCTGAACGAGGTTTGAGACATGGTTTAGATTAGAAGCGTGGCTCTGGTGCCATGAAAAATGAAGTCGAATTTAGGGTGTTTGCCACACCAAAAACCTTGGCGTTGCATCTCATTATATAGCACAGGTTTATAAGAGATATACACCGGTTACAATATCCTAATTAATTACAAGCCGGCTCATGCATATCGGTATATATACGCTTAAGCTAGCGTACACCTGCGTACCGACCAAGTCACCGCAGGTTGGGTTAGGATTGTCAAGCTTCCGAACTCCAAACATATCTCAAGCAACGTCGTTGTTTAACAGAAGCCCCATTACAATAGTGGGGCTAAAACAGTCTCTGCATCCTTCCTGCTTCCTGTTGCACCACCATGGTTCGTTAGTCTAAATGTAAAATTAAGTATCAATTATGCCCTAGGTAACTTGGTGAGTAGACTAATGAAGTAATCTCCAAAAGACTTCTGGATCTTATTTTGAAGCGAAGGGTTGACCAAGGCTGCTCTGTCAGGTAGCAGAATATCCGGATCAGCATTGTCTACTTGCTAACAAAATGCATAGAATAGAGCTTGGTATGGGTCTCCCTTCCCTTCATCATAAAGCAATGTTTATTCATTGAAGTGTGCTTCCATGCTATCCAAAAGGAAAAAAAAAGAATATTTTATTAATATATTTTGCAGCATGGATATGTGAGCATTACCCATATTTACAAATCGACTCCTTCAGCCCTCCTTTCAGCGGACAAAGAAATGATTGGCTGAATCTACGGAAACCAAGGACCATTATGAAGGATTCACCTCAAGATACGCAGATCCAACACTGGAAACAATGTTCATGCATTGGCTGGCAATAGTACATACGTGCTTAGTTTGTGAAAATGCATTGCATGGCAAGATCTCATACGATTTGATCTCTGGGATCCAGGAATGCCTATGAATTGAAAAATCAAATAAAGTATAAGAGAAAACTATTATTTCCGTTTTCTTCTTTATCCTGAAAAGATTGGTGGCAATCATTCCAACAGTAATGCGACAGTACTCATAAAAATAGCTCTGTACATTGTAACCTGGTCCTTTACATTCACTTCTCCTTATATATAGGGGCCTCACCCTGAGCTCATTGAGGTGGCCAAATAGGTCCTGATCACACCTTTCTCCTCCTCCATGCTTGCACTGGTACTGTAGTGCATGCAAGAGGAGAGGCCATCGATCGATCATGCAAGAGCAAGCTAATGGCACCAGCCCTAAGCGGCAGCAGAGCTCCTGCATTGTGGACGGCCCCATCATCGTCGGCGCGGGGCCGTCGGGCCTCGCCGTCGCCGCCACGCTCCGGCAGAACGCGGTGCCCTTCACCATCCTCGAGCGCTCCGACGGCATCGCCGATCTCTGGACGAACCGCACCTACGGCCGCCTCCGCCTGCACCTCCCGAAGCTCTTCTGCGAGCTCCCCCACGTTCACTTCCCTCCGGACTTTCCCACCTACCCGACCAAGCACGACTTCCTCCGCTACCTCCACTCCTACGCCGCGCACTTCTCCATCTCCCCGCTCTTCGGCCGCGCCGTGACCCGTGCGCAGTTCGACCCGGCGACGTCGCTGTGGCGGGTCACCGCGGTCTCGGCGTCGTCGGACGGCGGCGCCGAGGCGGTGGTGACGGAGTACCTGTCGCCGTGGCTGGTGGTGGCCAGCGGTGAGAACGCGGAGGTGGTGGTGCCGAAGGTGAAGGGGAGGGAGAGGTTCGCCGGGGAGGCGCTGCACTCCAGCGAGTACAAGAGCGGGGAGAGGTTCAAGGGCAAGAAGGTGCTGGTCGTGGGGTGTGGCAACTCTGGGATGGAGATGTGCCTGGACTTGTGTGAACATGGTGCAATGCCTTTCGTGTCAGTTAGGAGTGGCGTAAGTCCTAACTTGGTTTTCTGATTTACTTGGTTTTCTTGATGTTGTTCAAGGCTTTTTTTCTGAAAGAAAATAAATAAAACCAGTCGTTTTAAAATATATTTCCTTTGTCCCGGAATGTAAGATATATTTTGTTTCACTAAGACAAAATTTTGACCAAAAATTGCTACATTGATATGTCACAATCATAAGTAAGTACTTTTGAATAAGAATCTAATGATATAAATTTTATATTATATAAACTATATATTAATAGAATAATTATTGGTCAAAATCTTGTCTTGACCAAACAAAATACGCCTTACAATTTGGAACGAAAGGGATATATATGAAAACTGGATAAACTACATTACTTGTTTTCTTGGATGTACACAGTTTTTTCCTGAGATGGGTGGTGCTTGCTTGTAATAATACCAATACCATTTTATCCTTGCATCTAGTTTTATTTACTGTTTGAGTTGTGCTTGATGTTTTCAAACTATTATAATGCCAAGTTTCATTAGTTTTTCTCTTTGCCTTTCTATAAATAGAACATGCTGGTCGTCTTAGTCTTTTCCTTACTTTGGTCTGCAATTTACTATGTCAGCTTTCATTTATAACTGTTCGTTCAAAAAAAAGTTATCATTTAGAACTCCGCCCGGTTCTCCCCCAATAGCTGAAATATGTATGAGCTTATGCTACTTATCTTTCATCCTTCGAGTTATCTGAAAATCTCTTACGTGAATTTATATTTTTCTACATCAATGAAACAGGTGCATGTCCTACCAAGAGAAATGCTTGGCTCCTCAACATTTGGTATAGCCATGAAATTATTGAGGTGGCTGCCCGTAAAGCTGGTCGATAAGTTTCTGCTCTTTGTTGCCAAGATGGTTCTGGGAGACACCGAAAAATACGGACTGAAGAGGCCCAAACTGGGCCCGTTGGAGATCAAGAACGTCGCCGGGAAGAGCCCTGTTCTCGACGTGGGAGCATGGTCCTTCATCAAATCCGGACATATCAAGGTATGGTTACTTCACTCTCTCTCTCTCTGAATAAAGTAGTTGGGCAAGTGTCAACGGAGTTGTTTCTTTTCGCATGCCATGCCAATTTTAGATCACTTTTGAGGTTTCTACAACATTCTTCCTTGTTGGTGAGTAGGGTGAAAATTTACAGTTTTACTACCTCTTTTACCACTCTGACTGATATAGGCGTTTGTACTTTAGGTAGCTATCGTGTTGTCCACGACGCAGAGAAATTAGACATGTTACCTAAAAGAAACGAATAAAATTAGACATGGAGACAAGATAGGTACTGAACAAAATAGCATCGCCTCCATGGCATTCTCCATTGCGTTGCTTGTCCTCGTCCAGGACCTCTGTTGCTTCCTATAATCATCTGATCTCAGAAATAACCTAACTTGCCAGCGAGCCCTAGCAAGTAGCAACAAGTTCACGTACAGTGGTGCACATTCCTTTTGACTTTCAAACCTATCTCTCTCTGTGCGTGTGTGACATTTTATATTAATATATTTGCAGCATGTGCCACTTCTGATGCCTTGTGTGTTGTAACAAACGCAGATAGTGCCAGAGGTGGAGTCATTCGGTTGCGACGGGGCAAGGTTCGTGGATGGCAACGAGATGTCCTTCGATGCCGTCATCTTCGCCACCGGCTACAGAAGCAACGTCCCCTCCTGGCTCCAGGTTACAGCTTACCCAAACACCAACGCAACAAACAACGCATGCATTGATCGATCTGCAGTTACTGATACTGTGGTACGCGTGTGTCTCACGATCGACGTGCAGGACGGTGGGTTCTTCACGGAGGACGGCAAGCCCAGGGCCAGGGCTCGGTGCCCCAGCAACGACTGGGGAGGCCCCAATGACCTGTACTGCGTCGGGTTCTCCGGCCGGGGCCTGCTCGGCGCGGGCGCAGACGCCCTGAGGGCTGCCGCTGACATCGCCCGGAGGTGGCACGAGCTGGCAGCAGCAGCTGGAGCGGCCAAGATCTCCCCAGTGTAATCCACAGGGTGGTGCAGGCGCTGGTGCTGGTGGTATTGTTGCACCACCCCTGTGAGCTGCTATATGCATGTAGCCAGAGGGAGACTGGTGCGAGCAGCGCAAGCAGGTAGCAGCTGGCCGGTGATGGTGCTGTTCACTGCTGCTGCTTCTGCTGCAACAGCAGCTGATGCACGCATATGTATATGGGAGAGAGAGGAAGAGGAGGTGTGTGTTAGTGTGTATGTGCAGTGCAGGGGAGTACTGTGACAAAATTTTGCATAGGAGGTGGCCTGTCTCATGCACCAATGCATGCGCATACGGCTGAAAGGTGCAGTCGCTTTTTTTGGTCCAAGAACGCAGGGCTGATGTCTGCATTACGTCCCCAAGGTCCAACACCATTTGGTTTGCCCGCTCGGTCTCCCATCTCCTCCCCCCATATGTCCCCTTCGTTCCGGTGCCAGTGCAATGTCATTTCCAGTTACACATGCGCACAGAAGAGAGATGGAGAAAACAAACAATATTTCCAGTGCGCACCTGCCACACCTTCTAGCTAGCTAGCTAGCTCGCACAACTGAAGTACGTAGTACTGAAATACTATGATCTTGTCCAATGTTTTAGATGCTACTCTTATCTGTTCAATCTATCTGACTTTCAACTGTGTCTTGTACGTTTGGATATTTCCAAGTTAGACGTGGAACTGAGATATGATCCTGGATGAGGTCTGCCTAGACAATACCTCGCTTGGCGCTCGGTATCCTTTGCCCTACAATATCACTCGCATGAGGCACGCCATGATCGCGGGAGTCGTGAGCTCGATCCTATTGAACATTTCCTTTTGGAGGGTTTTAACCGGGCCCAAATTGATGGCTTGGAGAGCATCAATCTTTTACTGGATCGGGGTATCTTTAAGTGGTAATTGCATCTGAGCAGATAATTTTCAGTTTAATCAATCGTATATATAGTGTCCTTCTAACTACTCAAACCCTGTTTCCTGCAAGCACCTATGGCGCCTAAGGATCCCACTCAGAATAAAAAAAATTATGTGGTACTTGAGTCGTGACATCGTCTTAACTAAGAATAATTTAGCTAAGTGCAATTGACAAGGTAGCACACTGTGTTCTTTTCGATATGAAGAGAAAATTATCCAACACATTTTCTTTAATTGTAAATTTGCTTGTTTTGCATGGCATTCAATCCACATTGCATTTAACATGCCCTCACCTCGTAGTGTCTCCAATATATTTGAGAATTGACTGTCAAGGTTAAGCAGGTCTTTGCGCTCATAAATTCGTGTCTATGTAGCTAAGCTATGGTTATGTGGGAATGATATTGTTTTTGAAAATTCCTCTTAAAATAAAGATTTTTCTATGGTATCTCTGTACATGGGTGATCTTTACGAAGGACAACCTGATAAAACGGAATTGGAATGATAGCAAACTATGCGCGTCCTGCACACGTGAGGAGACAATTCAACATCTAGATCTTCTTGGAATGTCATTTCGCTCGTTTTGCATGGCAAGCGATATTCATAACGTTTGGTATCTCTTCACCTCGAGTGTCCCTCACATTTTTGGGAGTTGGTTGCAGACGGTAAATATATCTTTATGCCCGCAAACTTTAGTGGGTGCATGTGGAGTACCCGGTTTTAAGGACCGGATAACCTTGTGTTCACCGTACCATGGTCTCATCATCAGTAACCAATACATACAAGTTGTCTTGGATACCATAGTCACACAAATGATACAGAGTCTGATACATAGATCAGCATGGTCTTTATTTTACATACTTGGCTTATTGGCCGAATTTAAAGAGTTTTGCAATGGAAAAGAAGATACACATGGTAGACACCCATCGGTATGCCATACCTCTTTTGCACTTTCCACCTATCACCTACGGGTTTATACGCTAGTACTAAACAGGGTACTAGGTCGAGTCTTTTTCATAAAGGACATGTGGACATACGATGTAGACTTGGCCGAGCGGCACTTAAATTCGGTCCTTAATTGACCCGAGCAAGACTCCGTATCATCTCCCAAGTCACAATGCCACATAAAGCATTCTTTCCTACAATCTTCTTTCCCAACATCACCTTATATCTCCCAGCCAGATCGAAATCAACTCCATTTTACTTTTAGGATTTTGTTGTAAAGCATTTTCACCAAAAACCTTCTTTTGGACCGTGGAAACCTCCGGAGGAACCATCTCTCACATAAACAAGTATTTTAAAGCACTTGTCAAAAAATTGATTTTTCTTACTGCGGCTCTAGCATAGGAGCTTATACACTACCATCTAGGATCCCGCTGGTATTACCATACCATTAGGGGAATTATTCCTGAGGCGACAAGGGATGGTATATTGATCACATGCAATAATAGGACTTAACTATGACTAACATAAAATAGTGGCCTTATCAAGATATCATTCATGGTTCGCAATCGACATAAGTAAACTTTGAACATACAGGGTTCAACATGATCCAAGCGGGGATGCTTGCCTAGCCAGTTGAGGTACTGGTCTTCCTCTTGGAGTTGGTACTGCGGAAACTCGGGATCGTCCTCGAGAGAATCCGGTACGTCGGTAACTACATGTTAGAAAGGGCGACGAATAAACAACCATGTCGAGAACTCCAAATAAGAACCACAAGACTCAGCATGCAACGGTATGTTCATGAAATGCTCTCAATATAATCCAATTTTGATCATTTTTAGGGTGTCTTGGGTTTTAGCTCGAACAAAGATCACTTGGGTACGGCGTAGAGCATATATATGCAACATGCTTCTTCTTATTAGGGTTAGCAAAATCTTGATGTTTGCTTCGATTGAGTACAGAGAGTAACAAAGGTGGTTTGGTGATGAAAGTTTCAGGAGGTACCCTAGACTTATATCTAACTTTGGTTGAGGTCATTTAGTAGGAAATAATGGTCATTGCATTTAAAGGGAATTTAAACCACGATGTTTTATCCGAAATCATGTCAATTCTTTAGCTTATTTAGGTTACAGAGGTGATATTAAGTTTGAAAATGTCCATAACCTAAGCTAAGGGGATCCAAAAATATTTTTGGACCTAGTAGCAATTTAAAGAACAAGTTCTTAAGTACTTAGGAATTCTTCTATGTTCTTGTTCAAATAAAGGTGAATTTCAAAAATATATTTGAATGGAAATGTTGGAAGTGTTTTGTGGTTTAGGAACCGAAAAAATATTTGAGAAAACCGGTCGGGAAACAATCAACACGGTCGAAGAGTGAGCCGTGCGGTTCTAGAAAAGAAAAAACGAAAGAAAACTAGGGTAAATGCGCTTTCGAACGGCTTAAATACGCCTTTAAAGTAGTGGAGATGGGAACGACGGCTGGGCGTCGCCACTTAATCAGACATGCGGGACCGGCAGCGATCCGAGGCCTGCTGTTAGTGGCATCGCCTCATTTACTGGTTTGGGGTTATAACCGGAGGTGGGGCTGACCTGGCAGTCGGACGGAGATCGCACCACCACTCGGAACAGCACGGGGACGACGGAGGTGGGCACACGCCAGCGAGATTTAGGGTTTCATGATTTAGCAGAGGTTTTTAGAAATTAAACTAGGGGTTCGGATCAAAAGGAGGAGGGGAATGCGATGCTGCAACCAATTTGGCTCAGGGAGGCTTGCATCGCACGGGTTGCTAGAGAACCTAGGCGGCGGAACGTGTTGCCGAGGAGGAAGAAGAAAGGGGATTGGGAGCAACTGGGAGTTGTGGTGGCTAAGTGAGGGAGAGAGGAGTGGGATGGAGGTGAAGAGGAGCCCAGGGTATCCTTTTATAGCCGCGAGCGTGAGGGGGTTGGAGATGTGGCCGCAGGAACAGATAGACACGGCGATAGTGGGAGTCCGAGGCTGGTGCGGTGGCATGCCATGGTGAGGTCAAGGGGATGTCCCCAGCGAGCACTGACACGGCAGCACTGTAGAGAAGCGACGGATGGCATGGTGATGCCACATGCATGCGTGTTGTGCACACTCGGGGCGCGGCCAAAGCCTATGCACATTGGCATAGGGCTTGTCTAGGCATGTCTGGCATCCCGAGCATGCACACCCATGTCACGAGGTAAAGCATAGAGCCTAGGGTTGATTTGGAGCAGTTGAGGTAGTAAGATGGAACGGTAGAGCTAGGGCATGCATGCCATCCATTGCAAGGGCTAGGGCTTAGGGCAGCAGAAGGGAAAAGGGGTTTTTTCAGGAAAAGGCTAGGGCATGGTTGGTCTCTTGCCATTCTAGAGAGGCTAAGGAAAAAGTTTCATAAATTCTCAAGAACTCTAGGTGAGTCAAAACAAGTATTGACTAGAAAGGGCAGAACCTTCCTATCGAAAATGCTCAGAAAATTTGTACTGGCTAGGATGATATTTTTGCATATATAGGATCCTGTATGTGCCTAATATGTTGTAGAATTTTTGGGGATTTTTTATATGTCTATTTCTAGGTGATGTAGTTCAAGTGTCAATTCTGCCCTGATTTGTATTTTAAATGTTGTTTAAACATTTTGCAATGGATGTCATAATTTTATTTTATATTTAGGTGCAAATGGGTCCCATATATTTTATGGATTTTTTCCATAATTAATGGAGGAAGGAAATCACATAAAATCATAATATTATGGTTTCTTTTTAAAGAAAAGAAATAGAGAGAAAGGGTATGAGCTAGGGTTTCGAGGTGTGGACCCCATATATGACATGTGGACCCTTGGGGGTGTAAGGTAGGCTGGTTTAGACGGTATGAGACCATGACTAGGTTTTAGGGTTTGGCTTTTTGTCGGGAGGAGAACTAGGTTAGGGTTGTGTCAAATTATCGAGGGAAAGGGATCGGAATTAGGGTTTAGATAGGTGCATATATATATATATATATATATATATATATATATATATATATATATATGTATATATGTTCTTTATTTTTCCCTAGATGCAGGCAGTCATGTTTGAAGATTTTGTTAGGAATTTGGCACTTGCATATACAGGTATACCTGTGATTTAATGTGCTAGCTATATCACATGATGCATGGAGAAGAACATAAAATCCCAAAATGCGATGAAAATCATTGGGGCTTATCGATGTTTTGGCATGTCTAAGACATGTTTTACTCGATGCTAAAGCCAGGGTGTTATAGTGCGTCTACTTTATGTTGGTCGATTTCGCTATGTAAAAATAACATTGTCTTTATAAGAAGAAACTAATCAATCATTTGCAGGCTATTTTCTTGTATCAATTTGTTGCGATCGTGGTCCTTACTGCAACGGCTATTAGTGCGAGGAGGTTGGAGTTGGTTATTAGGGGATTTATGTACCAGTTTGGATGTCGATTTAATAACAAGCTATGTAATTTTGATTTCCTTCTTCCTTATATAGCTTGTTGCTTTCTATGTCGCCTTACGGCGTGACTTTTGTAATGACTGTAATAGTTGGGTTGTGTGCATCCTTGGGTATAAAAGTCGAGGAGTGTTCTCTTCCATATCTAAAAAATTATAAGAAAAGACTCTAATTCATTGCATGTTATTTACTTGTGTACCAATTAACTGTGATTGTGGTCTTTCCTACACCAACAAACGGACAAGAAATCGATGGAAATTGGCTCCAAGAGGTTGTAGTTGGTTGTTAGGAGATTTATATCCCAATTTAGGTGATGTTCACATAGCAGGCACATATCAGTGGCTCAAAGTAGCTAACAGCACACCTTCTATGAAGCAGACACACATTGATAGCACCCCACTTATACTTTCATCCTTACTTCATGTGAAACGATTAATTCGAAAATGCTACGTATTGTATAAAGTTTATATGTAAGTGTAATTTAAGTAAAACATATAAGTGATACTTGTAAGTAAGGGACACGACGAATAGATGCAACACAACTGTATCATTACTCGGTACATGAGTATATACAGGTACAAGGAGTGGACAACGTGCATACCTAATCAACGAGAGAGGGAAAGGTGCAGCTAATGGTGCCTATATTAGTGGATCGGGTGCATGCGTGGAACAGTATCATGTAACCGTGTACAGTGGCATGCATGAGATCAACTCTAACTAAAGGTAGGGATGCAACACTTTTTGAGTTTTCATGTTATATGTGGTAGCTAGCTTGTGGCCTGTTATACAACTTTCGGTGAAAACTTTAGAAAGATTATGTAATAATTTTAGCCGTGCAGAGGCCGGAAGGTCGATATGGGCACGCTACACTGCTCAATCCTGATACGTCGCTTGTCACGCGTTTATGTGCATGCATCACTGCCAGTCCGCTCTCCTTGAGTTTTCTCAAATGTACTAGTACCGCTGCTTCCCTATCACCTATGCAAGTGCTAGCTACATACGTATGTCCACGGGTACATGACATTTTCAATTGGGTATGCATACATAACTGATACTGTACGTACTTGGAATCGCGTCTCTGCATCTGAGCTGTACAACTCGAGCCGAGAGAGAGAGAGAGAGAGAGATGGAGCCTTGGCGGAACAGGAGGTAGCAAACAACGCTCCAATTCCGATATGGTCTGCGCGTCGCGTTGGATGGGGCTTGGCGCTTGTGCTCCTCGGAGGTCACCTGTCTGCGTGCCACACCTGACGACGAGCCGAGTCCCCTTTGTCTCCTTCTGTCCTCCTCTGTCCTCAGGTGCCGTACCTATGGGTCGGTCATGAATTTGCTTGTTGTGTACATGTGGCAAGAGAGAGAGATTTCCGTTCGTCTCGATCGCATTTCCAGCACTCGACAGATGAATAAAGATTTTTATTCCTCGAATAGTCACGGGGAGGAGAGATTCCTCACCTGAATTCTATTTATTTTTGCCTATGAGGCTTCACAGCCCGTTACAAGATTGATTGAACAGAATCAGAGAACACAAAAGATAAAATAAGAAACGCAACCAAACAAGTCGCACACAACACACTCAAAAACACACAAGTAAAGAAAGACACTCCGAGCATTCTACAAACCAATTGCCCAACAAGGAGCACTCAAAGTGTTGTAAAAAAACATCGGCTATCGAGACCACACCACACCAACAACGACATCGTCAAAAGGCTTTGCTCAGCCAAGACCACGCACCTCACCACAACACAAGCACAAACCACCACCAGGACCAAAAGGACATGCCATGGCGAGGAGAAATCACTGACATAGCCAAAGGACATTGGTCAATGAGACCACACCACGACACCTCTTGTGTTGACGGTGTAGTCGAAAGGCCACATGTAGCCGAGACCATAACACGACACCCTTCTGCCGCTGGCGTAGTCGAAAGGCCACATGCTGCCGAGACCACACCATGACACCTCTTGTGCTGCATACCTGAAGGGCATCACGCAACCAAGGCCACACCAGAGAACGTCCTCACATGGCAAGCCCTCGCCACAACGTGGAATATTGTTGGCAGCCAAAGGGCATAGATTAGTCGAGGCCACATCGAAGACCCCAGTCTTGCCCTCGCAGCACGGGCTAAGGTGAGCCACCGGCACAACTAAGGGGCGTCACTAGCCGAGACCACGTAGCGGACACTGCCCACGCTAAACACGTCCAGATAGCCTCCACAGGAATCTGCGCCAGACGCAGACAACATGCAAGGAGGCAAGGAGAAACCACCACCCCCTCGGACCCTCCCACATCGGAAGGGCACCGCAACCATGGCTACCATCTACAGAGCCATGGAGCTCATCGGCACCAGCGGAATAGCGCCATCACAGACAGCTAGACACGGGTTGGGCTCCACACAAAACCACAGTCGCCCTCACGTAGGGAGCACGCCGCCTCCATGGCCTCCACCTACAAAGCGATAGAATCTGTCAGCCCTAGCGGATGTAGCGCTTGCTGCATGCCAACGGCTTGGTGAAGAGGAAGGCGACACCCGCTACCATGAAAAATCATGCCGATGAAAAAGGAACAAGAAAGGCGCAACACCAGCACCGGCGGGTCAACATCTACCATTCCCAAGCACAACGACCACGCGCACCAACCCACTAGGTAGGATGCCCAGTGGAGGCCGCCAATCTGACTCAGATATGTAGGTTGCCGACCAACCAGCGAGCACGTACCGAAGCACTGTGAAGATGGAGGAGCCAACACCAGCGGATCTCCCGAAACTAGACAGCACGAAGGCAACGACAGATATAGGGAGGAGGAGCTAGCATAGATGAGTGGGATGAGCGCCAAGCTGCAGCGAAGGGGCCCGCTGCCACTGTTGGATGGTCGGTGGCCGCTGGTGGTGGTAGCGAGGTGGTAGAGGCAGTGAGCCACTTGCTCGGCTGGTGGCGGGTTCACCTCCTTAGTCGCCTACGGGGGATTTGCTTGGTCTTTCTTCGGAGCAAGCTAGGTGAGTCCCAGATGAATAAAGATGATTCATGCAAAAACCCAATGCTACCCTATAGTCCGATATAGAACACATCAGATCAAAAGACCTATGTGTTAGCTAGCTAGTGACTGCTAGTTCGTACTGCCTAACTGTTTGTTCAATGGACTATATATCTGTCGGTGTTCTGATCTGGCAATAATGAATACGGGGTGATACGTGCACAGCAGATCTAGATGGGTGTACACAGGACACAAAGTTTAGACAGGTTCAAGCCCTCAAGAAGAGGTAATACCCTACGTCCTGTGTTTGGTGGATGATATTGCTTGTATCCCGAGTGCCGCAAGACCTCGAGAACAGATCTCAGGGCTGCTAGGGTTTATATGTCTAATAGCTTGATAGCTTGATGGCTTAAAGGCTTGAGAGCTTAATAACCTACCGACCGGGGGATTCCTGCCTTGCCTTATATAGGCGACCGGAGACAGCGTTACAAGAGTCCGGATCTGTTTACTGATTAATCTTCCAATTGGTTACAACTAGAATCCGGGATTACCGGGTAGGTACATATCTTTGTCTTGTACTCCAAGTCGATGAAGTGTCTCCGTGTAGAAGTCGGACTCCAAATAGTCGACCGGCCCACCCTGTGTCCAAAGGGCTGGCTTTATCCTCCTTGATGATACCCGGGTGCCATGTCATCGTCAATATCTATTCTGCGAAATTGTTGATCAAAAGACCAATGTAGTCACTATTTTGGATTCTTGACTCACGTTAGTACTCGCCCCTCACTTCTTAGCGAAACTGTTGTGCGGTTGGTTCGCCATTGTTTGCTATGCTTACACTCACTTCACAGGGAAGCGTTGCGATTGCACCCCTCCCTATGCACCATGGACTACGCGAGATGTGCATGCATGTATGCATGATCATTGTATAATAACAGTGGTGGCCCAACGTACTATCCACAGGCGAACTAACTCCCTATGAACCGGTATATGGCTAGCTGGCTAGCTAGCACTGTATGCCAAGCTGAGCATCCACAATGTTGTAAGAGGAATCCATTTACGAGGAACGAGCACCACACGTTGTAAGCTAGGGAGTCTAATGAAAAAAGATAAGATCTGATATTTAGGTTGTAACCGGTGCCACGGATAAAGTATTATTTTCCTCCAACTAAAGATGTGACCGTTTTTCCTTAAGCCATTTCCACGAATTACTATCACAATGGTGAACATCACATTCACATCTAACACTGTATAATCCATACTTCCAACTTCCAATTCATCCCTCCCTCTATCTTCTCGAGTGTTCCATGAACAGTAGAGAGAGGCGAAACTTTCCCCAAGTAGGAAGAACCACCCTCTGAGCGGGAAATTCCAAATTCAGGGATCAGATTACAGACGATTGACCTTGTCGTGCTGCCTGGAATTACCAGGAGAATAAGTGAGATCTCGACATAGTCCGAAAGCATTTAGGGGAGGAGTTGGAACACTGATCATTGGGGGCATGGCTACGGGGAATACAAAATCTGAAATGAGAAGAGGAAAGCAGACGGTGGAAACACAAAATTTGTAGGTCGAGGATATGTTGAGTCATCTGAACCTGACTGAAGAGGAGAGCTTCAATCTCGTTGTGGATGACGAGGAGCAGGATGAGGAACTAGATAACTTGGCATTTGTGGGAAAGTCTTAATACCAAATATTCTCCATATTCTTACGATTATGTCGGCTCTGCGTCCAGCCTGGGGAAATCTAAGAGGTATGTCCTCAAGAACTATTCGTGATAATATTTCCGTGGAAGACTTTCAATCCAAACAAGATTTGGAGAGGGTAGTGGATGGTTCCCCTAGGACCGTAGGAAAGAATGCAATGATTTTGCACAATTTAGATATGAGCAAGCGCCCGATAGAAATGCATTTTAACAAGTTGCATGTTAGGTTCACATATTAGATTTATCTTTTGGTTTGACGAATGAGAAATGGGGAAGGGTGATTGCACAGATCGGAGAAGTAATTCGTTTGGATGTTGATGAGAGGGGTAAAGCAAAAGGTCCTTTCCTATGAGCAAGAATATCCTTGGGTATCACCAGACCCCTCAGAATGTGTATCTTGATAACTTCTTCCTACCATGGATCGCGTGATTGGTATAACTTCCAGCATGGGGACATATCATATTTCTGCTTTACCTGTGGGATTATTGGTCATTCTGAATTATTATGCCCAATGCTGGGAGTCCGAGATGCCCCGAGGCTTTCTGCCATACAGTGAAAAGCTACGCACGCCATATGAGAGGAAGAAGAGGGCGCCCACCCTGTCATCAAATAGCCAACGCTCATCTACAGGACGCCGACATGATCCTTCATCGGGGTTGGGAAATACAAACCTTTCTGATCAGCACCTCTCAGGGAGCCATTCAGGGGAAGGTTCACTACAGGAAAGGGGTCAGGAGGTAACATCTCCAGTTAAATCAAAACAGGTAGGAGGCGCTAATGCTACTAGTAGGAGAGTAGGTGATCAGATTTCCACAGAGAATGAAGAAGGAAAGAGTAGCACCACAGAACAGTTAAATCTGCTACAAGGTGCCATTGTTTCCAAGGAATTGTTTCCAGATCAAAGAATGCAAGGCTCAACCTCACCAATACATTGAGAGCGGTGTACCTTCAGAGGAAAAAACTCATATGGGAGAGCCTTTTCTAGCTCTGATCACAATTGATAATCAACTGAATTGTGATAATGAAGTTACTAGTGTGGAGGAATCAAGTGATAATTGTCTTGCCCTCGTGGAAGATTCTGTTCCAAAGAAACACAAAAATGGAAACGTGGGGACTACGGGGGCAGTCCCGTGAACAAGAATGAGGCTAATAACTTGGAACTGTCGGGCCCTCTGGAATCGATTGGTGGTTCATGGAAGAATGCAAAAGCAACTGGTTCCCGACATCATCTTCTTTTCTGAGACAAAGCTATCGTGGAAGAGGATGGAGAGATTTAGGTGGCTATTGGGTTTACCAAATATGATTGCGAGGGATAGTCTTGGTTGCAGTGGAGGATTGGCTCTTTTTTGGAGAAAGGAAATCAGTTTAGAAGTGAAAAGTTGGTCTAGACTTCATATTGATGCAGACGTGGTTGAGGACAATGGCTTCACATGGAGGCTAACAGGTGTGTATTGTGAGGCCCAACAAGATAAGAAACGAATTACTTGGAAGCTGCTCCAAATTTTTAAAAACCAGAAGGACATGCCATGGATTTGCTTAGGGGATTTTAGTGAGATTCTTTTTTAGCATGAGAAGGAGGGCGGAGCTCCTAAGGGGCAAAGGTATATGGATAACTTTCTGGAGGCTCTTGAGTTTTGTCATCTAAATGACCTGGGTTTCAATAGTGGAGGAATAACTCGCATCAAGCGGATAAATACATCTAGGAGCCACTAGACAGACTTGTGGCAAATTAGGACTAGTATGAGAAATTCCAAGATGTGCAGGTCATTCATAGTGATCATTTCCACTCTGACCATAGGCCTCTGATAGTTCACACGGCAGGGATGGAACAATTACGAGGAGCAGGACAGCAAGGGAATACATTTCGTTTTGTGGCTCGATGGTTACAAGAAGAGGACTGCAGTTCGAAGTGTTGAATGCCTGGCAATTAGCGTGCAGCTCAGGACATTCCCTTGTTCTTGCCACACTAAGTTGTCTGGCTCGGGGTTTAAAATATTGGGACTAGAACATTCTGGGCACTTTGGAAAAAAGAATCAAAAAGCTCAAGAAGGAGTTGGATGCTTGCTGAAAATTGCCAATAACACAGTCTCGGGTGAGCAGAGAACAAATCCTGCGGTGTAAATTAGATCAGCTAGAAGAACAAAAAGACACCTATTTGAAACAAAGATCCCATGTCCAGTGGCTTCAAAAAGCTGATCGTAATACTAAGATTTTACATGCTTTCGCTTCTGACCACAAAAGGATTAACACTATTAGGAAGCGAAATCGTGGGAATGGTACTTGGGTGGAGGTAATGGCTAACCTAAAGCATTATATTATTGATTATTATTTAGACTTGTTTGCCTCTACTGCAGGGTCTTGGGTCCCAATTTTATTAACTCGGTGCAACCAAGGGTTACTCAAGCAATGAATGACTTTTTCTTGGGGACCTTCACAGCACAAGAAAAAAAAGGTCTTAGAAAATATTAGGGAACCAGATGGGATGCCTGCCTTGTTCTTTAAAAAGTTTTGGGATGTGATTGGAGAGAAGGTTGTGAAGGAGGTGCTCCTGTTCTTAATGGAGGAGACATTCCCCAAGGCTAGAATGATACCAATATTGTCCTAACTCCAAAGGTACAAAATCCCTCCAGCCTAAAGGAGTTGGGGCCTATTAGCTTATGTAATGTGGTTTATAAGTCAATCTCAAAAGTGTAGGCTAACCGGCTGAAAAGAATTTTACCGCAGATTGTCTCTAGCAACTGGAGTGCTTTTGTCCCTGGAAGATTAATCTTGGATAATGTGCTAGTTGCTTGTGAGGTCACACACTATTTAAAAAATTAACGTAGAGGCAAGGATGGATATGCAGCAATCAAGCTAGAGATGAGTAAAGCATATGATTGAGTTGAATGGCCTTTTCTAAGGAAAATGATGTTAAATAAGGATTTAATAAAAAATGGATGGACCTTATAATGAATTGTGTGTCCATGTTGAATTATCATTTGAAAGTTAATGGGGATTTCACTGACACGATAACTCTCATCGTGAACTTCGGCAAGGAGATCCTCTGTCCCCTTACTTATTTGTTATCTGCGCTAAAGGTTTCTCTCTAGCAATAAAGATAGCTGAAGATCGGAGGAATCTTTGTTGATGAAGGTGGATCAACAAAGCGCAGAAGTGATTAAGGAGATCTTGGCTTCTTACAAGAGATGTTCAGGACAAGTGATAAATAGAGACAAATCTGCATTGATGTTCAGCCCAAATATAAGTGAAGAGGTGAAGCAAGGAGTCTTAGAAAAGTTGGGAATTAGAAGTGAGGCAAAGAATGAGAAGCATTTTGGGCTACCTGCGTATATTGGAAGGTCAAGGAGAAAAACTTTTAAATATATCAAGCAAAGGTTTGGAAGAAAATTCAAGGATGGAAGGAGAGAATGCTTTCAAAGGCCGGGAAAGAGATCCTCATCAAAGCCGTGGCTCAAGAAATACCTACATATGCAATGCCTTGCTTCTATCTTATCAAGTCCCTATGTGATGATCTTACAAACATGATACTGAGATTTTGGTGGGTGCAACAGAACAATGAACACAAAATTCACTGGTTGGGGAAGGAAGAAATGATGAAACCAAAAAAGGTTGGTGGCCTGGGCTTTAGAGACTTAAATATCTTCAATTTGGCAATGCTTTCAAGGCAAGCCTGGAGCTTGTTACAACAACCTGACTCAATTTGTGCCCAAGTACTTCAAACCAAATACTACCCTGAAGGGGATGTGCTTAATGCAACACCTAAACAAGGTATGTCTTATGCCTGGCACAACATTCTGAAAGACATTCAACTTTTAAAGAAAGTCGTGATTTGGCGACTGGGTGATGGTTCAAATATTAGGATCTAGAGTGATCCTTGGCCACCTAGGATGGGCACGAGATATATTAAGACAAGGCAAAATGTCTGCTTATTGACAAGGGTGAGTAAGTTAATTGACCCATATCTAGTCAATGGCATGAGAATTTGCTGGAGGATATTTTTTTGTCAATAAGATGTTGAAATTATAAAATGCATCCCACTTCGGGACAATATGGGAGATTGCACCGCCTGGCACTATGATCAACTCTGGAGCGGGTGATTGCAGTTTTCAATGGAGTTAGCTTTGGGATATAAGGGTCCCTAATAAATTTAAACACTTGCTTTGGCGATTTGCTTACAATAGCCTACCCCTGAGAATGAACGTGAAGAGAAGGAGAGTAAAGATTAAAACAATGTGCCCGATGTGTGGCAGACTGGATAAGAATGGGTGACACCTCTTTATGAAGTGCAAGAAGGTCTGTTTGATCTGGAAAGCATTGCAGCTAGAAGATGTAAGGCTCACCTTAACAAGTGTACCTTAGCCATACATGTATTGGATGAGATATGGAACCAGTAGAAAGAAATAAGAATGAAGGTAATTACACTCTTGTGGTGCTGGTGGTTAACACGAAACAAAGTGAACTTTGGGGACTGCTTTTCAACCTATGATAAATTTGCATATCAAATCACCTCTTTTGTGAATGATTTCAAGAATTTGCTGAACATGGATAGTAATTCTATGAAACGGAAGTCCCTTGCTAAATGGAAGCCACCAAGTGATGATATGCTAAAAGTGAACACTGATGGCTCCTTCTGTACTAACACAAAATTAGGAGTCTGGGGAGCTATTGTGAGGCATCATCATGTGCAAGCTATTCTAGCAACACCAGGAGACATCAAAATCTTCAAAGTGCTATGCAAGCAGAAGTTATGGCGGTTATAGCAGTTTTGAAGGTAGCCGACCAGTTTGGTATAGGCAGAATTATACTAGGGACTGATGCTCTGAACCTGTGCCAAGTGCTGAAGGACAAAGCTTCAGATAAAGGAGTAAACCTGTCCATAATTAATGAAGCTAGAGAGATGTTATTACTTTAATTTGATGTAACAGAGGTGATATATTGCAGTAGATGTACATCCCATTCGCAGTTACGTGATTTCTTTAATACATACAGGTAAAAAGATCCTAAATCCTAAACATGTTCCAGGAAAAAATCTTGAAAGCAATCAAAGCATGCATCAACTAGAAATCGTGATCCGCAACACATGAACTGATTCTTATCTTCAGTAAAAGAACATGCAGCAAGCAAGTAACTAGAAATCTCAGCTTATGGGGATGAGCAGCAGGCCATATGAGGCATCCGCTCCATCGAGAACCTTGCCTTTGAGACTAGCATGAACAAGACCTCGTGAGCCATGACCGACTGTAGCCGACGGCCGCCATTACAGCCGGACGTTGTGCAGCAGACCTGTATCTCGGCTGTTTGTGAGCTCTGCCGTCAATATCGTTGCTTGTCGGGAACTCTTCTCCTCCTCCTCTTCCACCGGAAACAACATGTCTAGTGCTGCTGCGGCCAGCCGTCCGCTAGAGCCTTCGTGTCCCGATTTTGCTAGGAAGAAAGGGATAGAGTTAGGAAGATTTCGCTTGAGGAAAGGGGATTTTTCCGTGGCGTGCAAACGAGTAGAGGCTGAGAAGAAGAGAGAGAAAAAGAAAAAAATTAAGTCTCATAAGATAGCGTAAAATCGATACCACACATTACACCAGTTTTTACTAAACTAGACAGCTGCTACGGATCCCAGTAGAGAAACCAGGGGTACCCAACGATGTGGATGCTCTGAGCAACTCTCCAAGAAGTCCGTCACGATGTGTATGCAGGCTTCAATTACATCAGGCTGCAGCTATGCATGCAGGTGCATATGCTAAAACTATAGTTTAGCTTTCTGGAGTTATCAGCACCCCAATGACAACTACGTCTAGTACATCCATTATCTTTGGATGTGGATGGACTTGGGATTCAAAGTCATCGTGAAGAAAGAAAACATTTATGTTGTACTGTAGTGCACTATATATGAGTAATGACTAGCAGGGGTAGCAATGTCAAAAAAAGAGGTCGGTTTAACGATTACGGGAGGCGGGCCCAGCGAAGCAGGACGCTACATGACGAAGGTTTGGTTCAGTACTGTTCATAGCTAATACTGGCTTTTTTCAGGCTACATTCTGTAGCTGAGACTGAGAAGACGACTAGCTAGGCCCAGTCATTCTGTTTTCAGATTGTTGATTAATCCCGTGTAGCTATTTAGGATTAATCTTAGTCCGATGAAGGATGCAAATTAAGAAGTATATTTCACTACTACAGAATAGACCTTCTGAGACGGGCTAAAACAAACATCCCAGAGGGTTGGCCGGTCCATTCAAAATTGGTGGTCAGTGATGACACAGCTCATCGCAGACGGGTGGGCCGGCCGTCTGCGATAATCATTCATCCCAGACGGGCCGACCAACGAGTCATCTGCGATAACAAATCATCCCAGACGGGTGTAAGTTAATCATCCGTCTGCGATGACAAATCATCTCAGACGGGTAAGTTAATAACCCGTCTGAGATGACTGATATCACGGACGGGTTTAAGTGTTGACTCATCTGGGATGGGTGTGAACAGAGGGCATAACACTGCCTGTTTTGTGGCTAGCCTCAGGAATTGCTAGCCATGCCCACTGAAACAGCAGATATATATATATATATATATTTGATAGAATATTCACATGTTTATACATTCACAGACAGTGATACACTGAAACAATCACATATTTATACATTCACAATTGCTAGCTACATATATTCACAATTGCTAGCTAGAAATGAGTCACACTGTTCAGAAATTAGAACTCGCAATCGCATACTTCAGTGTTTGAAAGAAAAGTTGCAATAGAGTGCTTAGAACAAAGATGAAAGACAATGCTAGTCCGCTAAGCCGCCACCATAGAACTCGCCATCGGGATTGATGATTTGTGTATTGATGAAGAAGGCAAAAATCCCTCAAATGCGCTTGAGTTCAGCTTCATCAAGTGTGGCATCTTCAACCTTCCATGCCTGTTGCTGTCATAAACTCAATAAGGACTAGAAAATTACAAAATGTAAACAAACTCAAAATAATGCTTGCATTTGGGTATACCTCCTCAGCTAGTCTTCGCCTAACGAAACCCGCGACAACCTCCATGTGGTAGCAAACGTAGAATCCACATAGGTTTGTCCCCTTGGGTTGTTGTTTGCACTAAAACAACAAACAAATATACGTTAGCTAAAAAGAATCTATTATGAAGCATGTCAATATGCTATATTAACATAGTAATGGATACATATGTACCGGAAAGTCAAATTTATGTCGCAGCTTGGGCCCTTTGCCACTTATCCCTCCACGAGCTTTGTAATCGATGAACGCTTCGTCAAGTATGTCGTGAATCGGCCCAAAGTCACGTGAAGGATTTTGCAAGGAATCAAAGTATACAACCCTGTTCCATTTTGGTATAAGTACGACCAAAACCCAATGGAAGCTGCATATATATAGACGTACTACCAAATCAGTTTTGTAATATATGTGTAACGGTGAAATTATAAGTATTGGATGCGATGCAACACTTACTCAGGGTTGAAGAAAAATATGATGTACTCTTTATCCTTTTGGGACAACAGTGCATACTTAACATACTCCAGAACTGCATCTTTGTTGTCCCTAATGTTTGCCCAAGTCACCCTTGCCGGGTCAACGAACCCGATAGGTTCGTTGGTAAGTCTGGCTTCGGTGTGCATGTATCTACGCAAAATAGAAAATCATGTCGCGGCTTAATTAAGTTGTATAGGTATGGAGAAAACTGATTGACTGAGAAGTTGTAGACTTACAATGTCCAGCATCTCAACAGGGTCGGCTCCAGGGCGTCGAGGTTGAAGAGTTCGAACAGGTCTTGAAAGTACAGGTAGAACAACCCGCCCATGTCCTGGTGGAAAAGGTGTTCCTCCTTGAAAGCGACCTTGACGCCTTGTGGCATGGTTTGGTCAGGCTCTAGGTTGTTCGTTGCCTTCATGTACCAATCATGCAACCTCTGGCATGCCAGTGAGCTCGATATGTCCTCCGGCGTGATCAAGACTTGTCCATTCACAAATCGACGAGCCAGAGGCTCGAAAGGGAGATCATCCACTCTGTCCGGATCAAACCCAAGTTCTGCCACTAGAGCTGCCTTCGATTTTTTGCTGCCCTTGGAAGTCTTGGGGCCACTACTGCGACTCCTGCCCTTGCCGGTTCTGCTAGTCCCCTTAGAATAGGTGCGCTTCACCAGTGAAGGAACTGCTCTCATCTGTAGCACCGCCCCCATGGAGGTAGCGGCTGCTGGCTCTGCCGGCTTGACCGGAGATGAAGCTGGCTCATCAGCCCGTTGCGCTGCCGCTACCAGCTCCATGGGGGTAGGGTTAACCTCGGGTATTCTAGCTGGCTCAGTGCGTGATGCGCTCTGAGAGGCAGGCCGCACTTGTATTCTAATGTCCCTCTTCGGCCACTAGATAAAGGTGACAACCGTCTGACGCAGCACCGTGATCTCGTCGTTTGGTGGCATGGGAAGCGGGAGCTCCTTGAAACCTTCAACCATGTCGTCCACATGCACCTTCTGAAAGTTCGGTGCTATGGGGCGACCGTGCAGTAGAGTCCCCGTCTCCTTGGGATATGCCATCCCAAATGCAGCATCGAGGGCGACATCTCCGGCTACCCTTGCCAACAACTTGCAAGGAGTCGTCTCCTACAAAATTATTGAGTACCTTGTTGATTAAGTCCAAAGTTATGTACTTGCTATTATAAAAACCCTATAAATGGCCCTTACCGAGATGGTGTCGCAGGGATATGTTTCAGCCTGTTCTTCGGCGGATGCGCAGCTACTCCGAATATTTCCGGGGCTCGCCATAGCTACGTTAGAGAGTGCAAGTTGAGCTCTGAACTCCTCCTTAAATGCCTCAACCTGCCTCCTGACTTCCTCCTGAATACGCCTCTCCAAATCTTCAGAGTCTCTCGTAGTCGTTGTTGATTGAGTTCGACTCCTCTTAGCGGCCTTCCTCCTCTCGTACTGCTCCTCCGTCTTAGGGAATCCCTCTCTCCAGGGAACTGCAACCCCAACACCTCTTGTGCGACCTGGGTGCTCCGGGTTTCCCAACGCTACGGTCAGGAGGTCTTTGGTCCTAGATGATTGTGCTTCATCATCATCATCTAGTGACCCTTGCGAAGCTATCTGCACCTGCAACAACGCGCGAGAGTTACATTACAAATGATACTCGTATGGTTGCGAAGAATTGTGTGTATATAGTCAGGTATATTACCATGCGATCGACTACTTCCTGGCCAGCGGGGTTTGGAAATGTAGCCGAACCACTCTGCGGATCTGGCTTGGCATGTGCTCTGCACCAGGAGGCGGCACGGCCAGAAACCACGCTGAGAAATGGAGGGGGTAGATTCTTCTCCATTGCCAGCCGATCCTGCATCTCCCATCTCGCCGATGCACCTTCATATCCTGTGCTTCCAAGCCTATGCGGGTGCTTGTTTCTTGCTTGAAGGGCCTTCTGCCGTTCACTCTTCGCCACTTCTTCTGGCGTGGTCTTCATCTCCACAAATCTCTCGTACACTTGCTCGTCCAAGAAGCCGTACTTCTGAAACGGGCTCTCACCCGTTCATACGAACTTTGTCATCAAGATGCTCTTGAACGACCTCCACGCCTTGCCCATGGTCTTCATTGCAGCCGCTCTGACACGTTCTTCGTGTTTTGACGGGATCTCGAACCACCTTTTTACTTCAGCCATTAACTCCTCCTCCTTCGCGGCGGTAATATCCTTCCAGTTGGCAATGGTTATGTTGACCCTCTCCCGCCCAAGTATTCCGCAGAAAGTACCGAATTTGTTCGCTACGTCATCGGGTTTCATCGGCACACCAGACTTCATAGACACTTGCGTGATGACCATACGTCTACTAGGGGGCTTCGACATTGTTCGGGGCTTCCGACTGCCTTTTTGCCTACTTCCTTCATCGTTGCCCGAAGTAGGGTTCGGCAACGATGAGTGCCCCGACGAGGAATTAGAAGAAGAATGGGCGTCCGACATATCTGTGTAAACTAACAAAGCAAGACATAGGTCTATAGTAGTAGTGTATATTAAAACTCAATAGCAAGCATAGTTATCTACCTAAGATCAAGATAAGCATATGTTCTCAACTCTCAAGCTTTTCTCAAATAAAAGCATGTCAGAAATAGACTAAAGACTCAGTATGACAATGACATTAGCTAACCAAGTATACATTGCAGTACCTGTTCTTATCATAATACTTTTCCCTAACCTTTTTACCTAAACAAGTAAATTATCACAGAATTAATGACCAAATAAAACAGCTGTTCTTAGTAATGCTTATGGAGCACATATATGCAAACATATGACCACGTAGAAATAACATACCAGATGCAAAAGCATCCAAACAAATTGACTAAGATCAAGTGAAAGATTCTGTTCTTCAGTTGAATAAAAATACACAACACAAATGCTTTATAAAAATGCTCCAAACACAAGCAAACACTATAGGTTAGAGCATGTTAAGTGAATGGATGATCTGTGCCAAACAATCTGAATGTGCAGATCAACTTCTATTTATGGATCCACTATATTTCTATGGTTCTATTTATGGATCAAATGTCCAGATCAACTTCTGACAATAGCTCTAGCTTGGCTACTGAGCAATTCTGGGAATATTGTGCTAGCAAGATACATCAACGTTGAAAAATTGAATCACATGAAGCTCGAATATGTAGGCAATTTTGTGTATCTACTGTCACAGCATGAAACATGAGTAAATCAAACATTACATCTGAAAATAAACTTCTTCAGGTACACAAAACAGTAGCAAATTAACCTAAAAGTAGTAGCAAATTAACCTAAAATTGCTCTCACTCACCTAAATTGAGTCCCTAAGTGATCTCATCCAAAAATAACCCTAAGTCTCAACGTACCTTGCGTCCTGGACTGGGGGAAGGTGGCGGTGGCGCGGGCGACGGAGGCTCTGGCGCGGGCGACGGTGGAGAAGACGGCGGCGCGGGCGGCTCGGCTCCTTCTCCGGCGGCGGTGCGGTGGAGACGGCGGCGCGGAATGGGTGGCGGCGCGGGCTCGGCTCCTTCTCTGGCGGCGGCGCTGAATGGGTGGCGGCGCGGGCTTGGGCAGGGGCGGCGCGGGGAACAGGCGGCGCGGGAGGGGAATTAGGGATTTGGAATGTGAAATGGCGCGGGGTGCCGAAATTTTTCTAAGTGGTCGTATATATAGTAAGATCATCCCAGACGGGTTAAGTGAGCCACCTGTCTGCGATGACCATCATCACAGACGGGTCTAGGGCCAACCGTCTGCGATAACTTTCTTCCTAGACGGGTCAACAGACAAAACCGTCTGCGATAACACTTTCATCCCAGACGGTTAGTGTCATTGACCCGTCTTGGATGACTTCTATCGCGGACAGTTTTAACTGTTGACCCGTCTGGGATAGGTGTTTGCAGAGGGCATAACTCTGTCTGTTTTGTGAGCTAGTCTCAGGAATTGCTAGCCATGCCCTCTGAAACAGCAGATATATATTGCACAATATATTCACACTGAAACAACCACATACTTGGAAATGATATATACATTCACATTTGCTCGCTGCCAACAATCACAAGAGACTGCTAAGTACATATATAGATGGAAGACAATGAAATTAAATATCCAAATAAAAAGAATATCAATTAGTTACAATATTTGCTTCTTCCCTTTGAAAGTGAGCCCTTCACGATGATCGTTGCGGTAGTATGACCTAGCACCCTCCATGGCTTCAGCCTCGAAACTCAAATCTCTGGAATAATTCTCGGTGAATTCGTTGTAATCATCCTCATCAACAACGTTGTCGACTCATATGATGCTTCTTTTTCCATTTCTAACGACATGCCGCCTCTTGCTTGACGGATCGATCATATAGAATACCTGATGAACATGCTTCGCGAGCACGAATGGTTGAGTACCGTAGCCAACACGGTTCAGGTCAACAGTAGTCACATCGTATTCGTCGGTCTTAATGTGCGAGAGGTGGGCCCAACGACACCGAAATATTGGGATTTTGAACTTGAAGTAATCGAGCTCCCAAATCTCCTCGATGAACCCATAGTAACAGTGCTTATGACTGGCGGAATCGGTAGCATCGACCCGCACACCGCTATTCTAATATGTGCTTTTTGCATCTTGAGCCTTCGTATAAAATGTGTATCCATTTATGTCATATCCTTGGTATGTCCGGACTGTGAAGTATGGTTTCTTTGACAACCATGTCAGCATTTCATCAGATGACGACATGGTGGTGATCCGGTCTTGGAACTATTGGTTGAATAGGGACATATGTTGTTTCTTGATCCACGCTTCGCTTTTTCTTGGATTTTGATGTCGTAACATTTTCATGTGTTCATCGATGTATGGCGAAACTACCGAGATGTGCTGCAAGACCATGAAATGAGCTCGAGCATGACCGTTCCGATCAGGAGTGATGGATTTCGCTCCGAGGACCCCGGTACCATGGAGCCTGCCCACGTGTTGTGATTCAGGTAGACCTATCGGGTTGACATGCGGCATGTAGTCCAAACAGAACTCAACGACCTCTTCGGTGGCATAACCTTCCACAATGCTTCCCTCAGGCCGTGAGCGATTTCGTACATAGCCCTTCAGAATTTCCATATATCTCTCGAACGGGTACATGCTTCGTAGGAACACAGGACCACACATTTTGATCTCTCTAACTAGGTGACTCATGAGGTGCGGCATGATATCAAAAAATGACGGGGGGAAGTGTCGCGGGGTGTTCGCGGCAATATCCATTTGTAATAGGATTGTCGGGGTAGCGTGAAAGGAAGATCTAGGCAGTGCACACAAGATTTTACCCAGGTTCAGGCTCTCCAAGGATGGAGATAATACTCTACTCCTGCTGAATATATTTGATGATCTTGCGTGAAAAGAGAGTGTACAGGAGGTTGAAGAAGATGCTATGGAATTTAGAATACTCCATC